>JAWNPG010000030.1:2980000-2997500 GCA_035045145.1 Drosophila meridionalis
GCTGCCATCCTGCAGACCTTGTCCTCGCCTTGTCGCGTCGTTGTTGTAGTTAAATCATTCGGAATTTTATTGAGTAAACTGTTTTGTAATTATTTTCATCTGCTGTCGCTGTCGCTGCTGCTGCCTCTGCCTGTGCCTCTGCCTCTGCCACGTCATGCAAGTCTCCCCCTCTTCCACTTCGTTATTCCTGTCCCAGTCTCCGTGTCTTTTGGCTGTTCCAATTAGCAAAGCATCAACATGTTACGGTCCTTGGTTTGCCACTTGCTATTTTTTTTTATTTTTCTATTTGCCTGCTCTTTCCCTTCTTCCTCTTCTATTATATTTTTTTGCTTAACTCATTTGCTGTGGCAGAGATTTTTGTTTACTTGCTGGGCTAGAAAGCAGCAGCAGCAGCGGCAGCGGCAGCAGCGGTGAGCTTGCAGCCAAGTTGTGATTGAGGTTTACGGATTTGTTGAAATTCTGTGGCATTGCATATCAAAATGTTGGACAAGTCACGAAACGTCGCATGTATGCCAGCTGCAAGACAATTTGATTTTCGTTCTATGAATTTTGTATGTGGCACTTAAACTGACCAAGGATGTGCCACAAGTAAGAGCAATCAGCGTGGCATCGTCCTCAGATGCGGTAAATACTAGAGCAGCAGAATGAGGGCAAATAATGTGAAAGTCATATTGGGTAGAATGGTAGAGGGAGAGGGAGTGCGAGAGAAAAAAGGAGAGAGAGCGAATGATACAGACTATCTTCTGTCTATAGGGAATTCGGAAATGATCTTTGTTTTAGTAGGGTTATCACTTGATAGTAGGGCTATCACTTGATATGATCCATCCATGTGAGTAAGCTGAAAAGAGCCAAAGACGGGCTGAAGTGGGATCTGGAAATGTCCTTGAGTATGGAAAAAGGAAGTAAAATATGTGCTTAAAGTCAGCATAGACACTGTTCTCAATCAGTGGAGAAAGGACTGGTCCTCTAGGTTAGAGATAATCATAGATTAAGTAGAGGAATCGAAAATATATCACATATATGATATAATATACTATACATTATATATAATATAACAAGTATGACATATCTATTGTATTTCTTATTACAGATATGTGATATATGATAAATGATATATATATTATATATTATATATAATATATGATACGTTATATCCATATTCGATCTATATACATTTATAGATATTTAATTAGAGCAACATAAATTGATTCAATAAGCCAAACACCGCTAGTTAAAGTCTTTTGCCAACAGCTGAAGCTAATCCTCTATATACATACATATACGTATGTACGTGTGGAGCATATAGTATATTTGTAATATATACTGATATGAATGTATGGCTCACAACTTGGGACTTAATTAAATTCTTAACGTTTGCCAAATAACAACAAAAAAATTAGACGAAGACGACGAAGCAGACGAAGGCCGAGCGAAAAAGTAAGCGAGGCGAGCGTCTAACAACAGGCTGGCCAAAATGAAAGCAATAACTTCAAACTTCAACACCAACAGGACTAACACACACACGCACACACACACACGCACACACACGTCGCACATGTCATTTAAGTTTTATACGCTTTCACCGTCTAATGGGTCAGGTGATTTTCTATTGTCGTCGCCTGCTGCTCCGCGTCTTGCTGCTGGACGCTCTGCATGTTTAAGCCAAATTACTAAAATATATAAGCACACACAGACACACACACACACACACACACACACACACACACACACACACACACACACACACACACACACACACACACACACACTCACACACACACACACAAGTAATGACTGACTCTTTTTCTTTTTCCCTCTCCCTCTCTTTCCCTCTCTCTGTTCGTTTGCTTTGTCGAAGCTGCTTTTCTTTTCTGTTTTTTTTTTTTATTTATTTGTTTGCATTGCCTGCGTGTGTGTGTGCCTCGCCTGTGCGTGTGTGTTTTTTTTTTTTCGTGTTTTAATGAATCTGTGTACGGTCAGCTCGGCCATTCTATTTGTAAATGCTGTTAATTGAGCTAAAGCTAAACGCTATGTCTTCGCCTCGTCTTATGTCCCAGCTAGCCACGACCCCTCCTGCCCCCTGTCTCCTGCCCCCATTGACCCCACCTGGTTGAGCGTTTGTGGTGCCAAAGCAGCTGATGGGTTGCTTCCAATTAGTGAGTGTTGGCAGCGCTTTCAGCTTATACCCTGTAATAATAATCACGTGGGCTAGTTTCGATGTTGCCTGATTGAATGGCAAGGCATATAGTATATGATAATAGCTAGCTGTTATCGATAACTTAATCAGTTGTTCAAATATGGCTATCGGAAGTTGTATCACTCTTGAGAGGTCAGCCTGTGCCTATGAGATCCCAACCTAAGATATAGTCATATATCTTTAGTTATAACAAATTTGTTGGAATATTGACTTATTCCCAAGGCAGCACGAATCGCGAACTGAATTGTGTTAAAGGTTATTTGTGCGTAGATTATTCTGTGCTCGTGTACGAAAACGTGGTCAAAGGGGCAATTGGGGTCACACGTACACACACACACGCACACACACACACACGCACATAAATAATGCGAATGGGCGCAGTCCAATTGCCACGAAACTAAAATACTGTCTCAATAAATGTAATAATAAAAATAATAATAAAAATATTATTAATATTATTATTATTATGACTATGGCGCCGGCCTCTCGCCTGATTCGCAGTTTATGTATTTTTTTCCTTCCTTCATTTATTGTTTGTGCTCCTTGTTGCTGTTGCTGTTGCTTTGCGACACTTGCCCAACTGCTGTCCGGCTGTCAAATATTTCAAGAAATGACAGCTGTTAATGGCATTATACATCTTGCCAGGGGCGTGTGCGAGCGGGACAGAGGGCGGGGCGGGGCAGAGCATATCAGGTGAGTCGCTCGACTGAGTCGACGGCCAAGTGCTGGCGATTGCTGCTGGAGGCAACAGCAACTGCAAATCGAAGCGAAAAGATGGGCGAAACATGACAGGCAACACAAGTGGAACGGTTGAGAAGCGCAGAGAGAGGGGTAGAGGTGGATGGTAGGAAGAGAGGGGGAGAGGGGTGAGAAAGAGATGATAGAGATGGGACGGGAAGAATTGATTGAAGAGAAGAGTCAAAAAAGAGAGGGGAGAGAAGACAAGAAAATTGGAGAAATAAGGAGTGAAGAAAGAAGCGAAGAGAAGAGAAGAGTGAAATAGATGATGAGAGAGGAGAATTGAATAGTGAGAGGAGGAAGGAGAGACAGCAAGAGAAAAGCAAAGATAAGAGAATATAAGCGAACGAATGTGAAAGAGGGAATAATTAGGAGAGAGGAGGCAAAAGACTATAAAGAGAGCGAGAGAGAGATAGAGTAAAAGAGAGAGAGAGAGAGAGAGAGAGAGAGAGAGAGTCTGAGTGAGAGGGATCAGAAGAGAGAAAAGTCAATGAGTAGAGAAACGAAGAAAGCAAGAAAAGAAAAGATCAGTGTGATGAGAATCGAGAGCAAATATTCATCTCTTAATTGCTCTCGATTCTCATCACAGAGAAAAAGAAGAGGAGACGAGAGAAGGCAGCGAAAAAGAACAGAGCTTAAAGAAGATGAGAACAGAGAGAGAGAAGAGAAGAAAAGAGAGTATACAGAAGAAAGTAAATAAAAAATAGAAGAAAGTCATGATTTGAATAAATGGAAAGATAAGAAAGGAGAAGGAGTAGAGAATGGGAAACTCTGCTCTGCGAACGAAGATACAATATAAGGTGAGCGAAGGGGAGTAAAATCGAACGGTTAAAGCTAGCCGTTAGCTATAGCCGAGCTTTCTTTAGATTGATGGCATCGATGGCTTTCGCTTGGCTTGGGCAGCGGCGCCGTTGTTGTTTATGGCCAGGCCTTGCTTGAGTGCTTGGCCCGAAATGACGGCCATAACAATTTGCGTTTTATGATGGCCGAAGAAAACTGTTGCAGATTTTTGAGGATTGTGGCAGTAGCGGTAGGAGCAGTTGGAGCCACAGCAGCTGCTGTTAATCTTGCAACATTTGGCCGAAACGAGCTGCGTTATGAGTGCGACCCAATGCGAATTGCTATTTGGGCATCCACTGGAGTAGCCAATCAATCAGTTAGTCAACTAAACTCGTTAAGCAAACAATCAATTACGCGTCTGCGACTGTTTCAACTGGCAATTACTCTATGCGATAAATACGATGCATATTTCCTTCACTTTTATGGCCCAGAGCTAAGAAGCGAACTCATTAAGCGGCATAATCTAATATACATTGAGTATGTAAGTGCCGCCGGCAGCTGGCACTAATCAATCAGTTGCGTCGATTGACTGCCCAGGGTCGAGCTGTGAGAGCGGTCAGTTCATCATGCCTAAGCGAGGGCATGTAGATCAATCATTTGATTGGTTAGCTGTAATAAAATAAATTTTATAGCTATATTTGGTGTACTAAATCAAATTTCCGCTTATATTCAGAGGATTTTACATAAAGCTAGTAGAAGTTGCTTCAGAGAATTGCGATCTCTATTATCAATCATCACATATCAATCATGGCTCACTTAAGCCAGCACATATAAACTCATATAAGCCATCAATCAAGTGAGATTCAAACAAGTTGCTAGTTTTTAAGTCACTTAATGACTCAATGTGAATCAACAAGGCATCAATCAAATTGAAGTCAATCACACTTATCAATCTTATATTACTCAAGCTAGCAATTAAACATAGTCAACCCATCAATCAAGCAATAATCAGGCACGTAGTTTGTTTTTGTGTCACTCAATCAGTCAATTAGTCCATGTGAATCAACAAAATATCCATCGATCCCATCCATCAATCACAAACTCAAAATCATCACAATCATATCTCACTTAAGGCAGCAATCAAAAAAAACAAATCTATCAATCATGCAAGAATGAAACAAGTTGTTAATTTTTAAATCACTTCAGCTGCACTCATGATTCAATCAATCAATCAGGCAATGTTCAACAACAAGCTGAAGTCAATCAATTACTGTTATCATAATCTGTGCAATGTTAGGGCTAACCAAACAACAAACTTTAAGAACTCAATCAAGCAAGTCAATGGAACTCATTAACAAATCAATCAAGTTGCGGCGCGCAGCTTTAATTGAATCTAACAAAACACAAAAAAAAAAAAACGAGAGTGGGGGCAGAGCACAGCGAATTACACATACTTAGAAAGGACGAGCGCTTCATAAATCAATCAAGTAAAATCCATCAATTAAAGCCGAGGCACTCGGGCATTGGCCACGTTATTAATGCATTCATAAACCTATCAATGGCTAATGAAACGTGTACATTGAGTCGAGTCAACGTCTTGACCTTGATGTTTTTCTCTTGAACATTGAAGAGGCGAAGCATATATCAATAAAAATATATGTGTATCTGATGTATATATACAATATACATATATAGATATAGTTTGAGTCTCATTAGACATAAATCGGCGAATGGCTAATGAAACGCGTGTATTGAGCCATCCATTGACCTTGAGTATTACGAATACTCTCTCTCTCTCTTCCTCTCTTTCTTCCTCTCTCTCTCTCTCTCTCTCTCTGTCCATCTCTATCGCTGTTACGATCCCAACGGACATAAACCAATCAATGCCAAATTAGACGAACGTGAAACGTCAGCGTCTTGGCCTTGAGCCTTTTAGCACTTTACCAACACTGTAAAGGAGCGCATACAACACACACGCATACATAGTGTGGTCCATTGGATTGGATCACATTGTTGTAGCATCTAAAAATGGGTAACGCCCGGCGGCGGCGGCGGCTACGTCGCTCATAAATTAACTGAAAAGCGTGTCGCAGTTGCCACATCGCAACTCTGTAGGTGTGTGCGTGTGTGTGTGTGTGTATGGCAACCCTAGCCTTTTTCGCCCCACGCGCTTTCTGCTTGGGTCAGCGCTTTACCATTCAAACTGCAATTAGGTATAAAAATTAAAAAAACCAACACAAATAGTGGGGGTCTGCCCGACCTTAGCCGGCGGCAAAGCACAACAAGATTAGAACGTGCCAGCGACTCGAGCCATTTGGCCTAAAGCAAAGTCTAAAAACTTTCTAAATTTATCTGCTATTTTGATTTTGTATTATGTATGTGGGCATAGCTCGGTATCTGTTTCTCTTCGGAATTTATGTAACGGTATATAGTATATAAAAGCTTCAAGACTTTAGCTTTAACAGGCGCTCAGTTGCCTGAATGTTGGGTTAGAATTGAATTTCTGCATGAAGTTTATCAATTTACGTAACTCTCAGCAGTCAGGCATGATATGAGGTAAAGTTTGTTTTATCAATGAGAGGTAGAAGCGTATAGATATATTAGAAGTAATAGTAGAGCTGTTTATTTGACGTTTACAAACACTGGCCAATACTAGAAGAATATCAGTGTTCTATAAGTCATTGAGTTTGACAGATGATAGACAAAAGGCAAAAATATACAAGTAATTTTTACAAAATCTGTAGATTATTTGCTTACTCAACGTTATCCAACACTAAAACTTTTACTCTGAGTCGCACAACCCCATATAAACCGCTGGGCTTCATAGATGTAGAGGCATAGATACACATACTCAGATGTATATATAAGTAATGAAGAACATTGAAACGTTGTCCAACACTGATATGTAAGCTCAGTTGTAAAATGTTTAAAGAACCTTAGATATACTTAGATAGACAGCAACTCATCGTAGCATGCTGTCAAATATTTCATGTTTGATAGGTTCTGCTGTCAATATATATCGAAATGAAGACATTTAATTTCTTTGATATATTTGTGGATTATTTGCTCACTTCACGAACATTTGAACGCTTGCCAACACTGACATAGAAAGCTCTAAGTAGCACAACTGTCAAAATGTTTAATGAACCTTCATGTTTGATAGATGTTGATTGTGAGCTCAGTTTTTTTCCGTTCCGAATTGCGATGTTGTGCAACGTGCATGTGGCATGCAACACATTCAATTTTTTGGCATGGCCAGCACCTTGACCAAAACTCATGACAGCACAAACTTTCATCATGTTTCAACTTTGTGGGCAACAGAAAAGAATCTCAAGAATCTAATGGCTGGGTGTGTGGGCGTGTGGCATGGCTTGCCTATTTGCAACAATGTTGCAAGAGCATCAAAGGCATCTCGCCAGGCGCTGCATTGTGGCACAAGCTTCAGCAGCTAATCCGACCTTTGCTCGCCTCTCGGTCAATTGGATTTGTGCAACACTTTGCAAGTTGCATGCAACAGATAACTCAATAACAGTGACATTGACAGTGACATTGACATTGACAATGACAATGGCAATGACAATGGAGATGTTCTTTCATGCAGCAGCTGCTTGCAGCACTCAGTATTGAGCAGAGGCAAAGACATTCTATGGTAGGTGCCCCACCATGAGGTATTATTAATTGAGAATCTAAAGTTCACACTTGATTGAGCAGATAATAATTTGATATGATTGACCTTTATGATACCCTGTAAGTATGGTATGTGGCCGTAAAGCATGGGGTATGCTGGGTTATGCAATGTACAATGTATGTGCTTCATATGCTTAGCAGTAGGATCTTGGATCTCAGTGATCGGAGGACTATCTAGTCTGTTTACAGGATATTTCATAGTAGTAGTAGGAACTATTATGTGCTTACAGGGAATTTCAGAGAAAGTTATAAAATTTACATATTACATCAGAATGATAGATTTTTTAAGTGGATTACAGGGTAGTTCTAAGCGATTAACTGTTTACAGACGATAGGCTTTTGAGATCCGCTTGAATTTATAATCTAATTATAGGCAATATATGACATTTCAAGGTGTCATCTCTAATTGACTGACTGATATGATTACAGGGTATTTGAAAAGAGGTGATTTTCTTAAGTAACCATCTTTCTGATAAACTTTCGGATCTGATTACAGGGTATATGATTACATCTTACTTTTCTGTGTATTTTTTTCTTGAATTTCTGTTTCGATAACAATTCAATTTGAATTTAAATTGCAGGGTATCTGAAAGTGTCTGTATTTTAATATACAAATTCACCCTCATTTACCCTTACATTTCTAATCCTCTTCATTACCTAACATTTCTAATTTTAAATATTCTCTTTACAGGGTATCTGGCAGTTGCTTCTTCCTTGTGTTGCACTCTGGAAATCGCCTTTAGGGTCCATTAATTAACGCTGGTCATAGTCGTAAAATGCAATAAAGCTATTGCCCCATAAACAAACAGGGCACACGAAACCCGTCAAACGAATAAGCCCCAAATAAATCCAATTTTAAGCGTTCATTAAATGCAGCCAAAGGCGAAAAGCAACAAAAAAGATGCAAATTTTAATAAATTTATACATGGTTAAAAAAAAAGAAGAAAATCTGCAGCCCACGAGATACACTGCAACAAATATGCATATAAAATAAATAATAATTAAATTGTATATACACACACACACACACACACACACATACATATAGGTATATATATGTATATGCATGTATTTACGTACGTGTATTGAGTTACTAATTGGATGACAAGAGTTTAATTGGGGCAAAACGAAGAGCATATGTTTTATATCGAAACGGAGTAATTCAATATTCAAACAATTAAGAGCTGGCAGCAGCTTTAACATGAGAAAGGTTGAGTTACAGGCATAGATACAGATACGCACACACACACACACACACACACACACACCCTCTCACACTTCTGCTTTAATAGTTCTCATTGCATTGAGTATATTGGTTTTGCAAACCATTTACAATAATAAGCTTCTTTATAGATTATATAGAGTAGTATATCTATGAAAATACATCATAATATATACAAATCTAGACGTCCAGAGAGATCTAGAAATTTAAATGCAAAAGAGTATTATAGAGTCGATAACACCCGACTGCAGCACTTTAATTGCAGTTTTATTAGTAGTATATATTAAATTGAAAGAAAAAAACACTGTTAGATAAAGAGAAAGTTATACTCGCATTTATATATGAGTGTTGGAAAACGTACAGTATAATCTTGTTGACTAGTGTTGCAAAACGTTAACAAAGTTTATGTCTTCACAGAGAATTCATAGACTGTTATAAAGAAAAAGTGGGAGGCATAAAAAAAATAAGACCTAGATGTTAAGAAGTAAATATGAAATAAAATGCGGCCAGTGTTGCAAAACATTCAGCGAATAAACTTTGTATTTACGCAGACTGATAAATGGACTTTTTCAATTCGACATTTTTTTTTTTTTTTTGATAATCGAACTGCAACTGGAGCATTTCAATTGAATAAATGGATTGAATAGATGGAAATGAGTGTCTGAATGCATTTGAATAAAAAGCGAGTCTCATGAATATTTGAATGCCAATTGCCAATTGGCTGAGTGCGACTCAAATGGCGAGAGCAAAAGATGTCAACAGGCAGACAGTGGCAGCAACAACATCAAAAACTTGTTGCATCTGCCACAAACTGTGGTTACTTGTGGCCACTCGTGCTGGTTGGCGAAGGAGGGTGGGTCGTTTTGTGGTGGGTGGTGCGCTGCAGCGTTGCAACATTGTGGGCTGCTTGTAAAAGCAGATAACGCAGAACTTGAACTCACATTTCATTCATAACACACGGACGCAGAGAGAGAGAGAGAGAGAGATGGAGAGAGAGAGAGATAGCATTGCAGATGGCGCTGCCAGCCAACTGAACACTCATTCATTTGTTGGCTGTCAGCATACACACACACACATACACACACACACACACACATACACACACATACAGGTTAGGTACTTTCATTCATTAAAGTCAGTTGTGACAAACTGAGGCGTACTTCGCTAACTCTTTGGCATTAGTAATGTGTGGGTGTGTGTGTGGGTGCACATGTGTAAGTATTATGCACACACACACTCACTCATACACACTTACACTCACTCACACACACAGAGCACGCGCTGAATGTAAACAGTGTGAAGTGCGTGAAATGTGTGTCATACGCGTTGCCTACTTTTTGGGGCACAGCGAGAAATGTGTGAATGCATTTATCTAGCTATGCGAACATTAGATATCGCTTAAGATAATAACACTCTGCCAGTGGGTAGCAGCTGAAATAGTTGGAATTGCTTGCTTACAATATATATATTATATATATGCATGCTCACATATCTATTAGTTGGCCAAGTCTTATATCTAGTCGAGCAAGTTCATCCATCTATATATCTACATATATCTAACTGTATTGAATATGAAACTTGTTCTAAGCGCTGCAACAACTTAGGCAACTAGCTCATAATTATGAAATAAGTTCTTGGAAAAGTCTTAATTAGAGATGTGTGTAGGAAGTTCTTGAGTTTGTGCAAACTAATGGAAGTTTGTTTGGAACATCTAAAGGTAAGAGCCATAACCTCGCACTAGCATGATATTAAACGATTTGTTTGTCTAGCTTATTAAAAAATTGAAAGCTTGATTTGATGAATGAGCAATAACTCAGATGCAGTTGGCTTTCAAAGACTCAAAGACAAAGCGACAAACAATTGCTAGATTTTTCTAACGGAGAAGTAAGAAGATATGGAATATATGGAGAATATATAGAAAGTAGAGGGCATATATAGTGCATATAGTGCATAGAGCATAGGCTCCACTATATAGATAGTTCATATATGTATATATATCTAACTGTATTATTGAAATATATATTGATAGATAGAAAGCAATTACAGGTGTGGCAAAATCTAAATTTTCAGCTATATCTCTTCTACTCACACTCCGATTCGAATGAAACCAATTTTGTTTTATAAGAAAGTAATCATTCCTAAAAGAGAAAAAATGTTAATCTGCAATTTCATTATTATATAATGTTTTAAAAACTTGATCAGGAGCATAGGACAATGTAAGTGAAATCTATGCAATATAAGAAGATTCTAATAACAATCTAAAAGTTGACAGTAAAGATGTGAGATATGTTGAAAGCTGATTTCCATATCAATATCTTCACATAAAATATTATAAAAATTTAACTGAAAAATAATATAAAAGAATTCAATAGAAATCTGAATGTTATTCAAGTATTTTAAATATAGGTAAGCAAGGTTGTATATAGATAAAAGTACTAAAATTTCAAACTTTATTTCTATATGCTGTATCTATGCCATATATACCGAATATGAACTAAATCCCTATATAGTATATCCTTGGATTTATTCATATATTCTAATATCAGACCTAGACTGGAAACAAACTATATCAAACTCCTATTTAAAATATATAAAAACATATTCAAACTATATCATATATATTATACATATTTAACTCAAAGCTGTATCTGACCTGCATCTAATAATCAATGTCAAACATTGTAAATCGGTTTCAGAGGCATTGAATCGTCGATCAAAATAGAGTATTAGAGCTAATGCAACAGTTTGCTCATGGATAACACAAAACTAACTTTAACTTGGATTTTACTTCAATGGATTATAAATATATGTATATATAGAATAGTTGTAGTTCATATACAGACCGCTGCGACTGCGATTGCTGCTGCTGCTGGCGCTGCTGCTGGTCGATTGCTGTGGCTGTTGCAGCGGCAACTGTTGGCGGCGTGCGAAGCGCAGCGGCGCAACGTCGCTGACAGCGTACTCGGCCACCGCGATGCCGTTGGTCGCTGTTGCAACACGCGGTTGCAACAACCGTAAAAAACCGACAACAACAACAAAAAAAAAAGAAGAACAACAACAATGGCTGGTGCGTTGCTTGCTGGCGTCTTCCTTTCGCACTCTCTCGCTCTTCCACTCTGTTATCTCTTTCTGCTATGCGTGCGTGCAACAACAAAAAAAAGCATAAAAAAAGACAACTCGCGTTAAGTAAATACGGCAGCGGCGGCGGCGGCTACGGCGGCGGCAACGGCGGCGGCAGAGCAACAATAAATGTATGCGCAGGGAATGGAGCAGTCGGCAAACGGCACGGCCTGTCGGACGGACGGACGGAAGGATGGGCGCTGGGATGGGCAGAGAGCGGGCAGCACGCGGAGCAGCAGAACGCAACGCTCTGGGGCAATTTTCATTTGTATTTACAGTTTACGATGCGAACAATACTAAAAGGCCACGTTTATATCAGATGCGAAACTCTCAACTAGCCGCAGCTCAACTGAACACTCGACGCGACTTGACGCGACGCGACGTGATTCAACACCAAGAACTCGCGCCACGCGACCCGCCTATCGACTCGCGGACTCGAAACGTTGTTGCTCTTGTTGCTGTTGCTGTTTGTTCGTTTCTTTCTGGTTTTTGGGGATGTTGAGGGGGTTGGGGGCAGTATGCGCGATGTGTGCGACGTCTTGGCTTGGGCACGGCTCTGCTGCGTTGTGGCACGTTGAGGCGTTCAACACCAACTGATGCCACGGTGCGCGTTCGTCGTCATTGCCAGCGTCTCAGCGTGGCGTGAACATCTCTTCTTGCTGTATTGCGCCCCAGCAAGTGGACAGTCCGCGGCCAGCGAACAGCTGTTCGCTCCAGCAGCATCAGCTGTTGCCAGCTTTCGCTGAGCTTTCACAACTT
The DNA here is from genome assembly GCA_035045145.1 of Drosophila meridionalis. Lineage (NCBI taxonomy): Eukaryota > Metazoa > Arthropoda > Insecta > Diptera > Drosophilidae > Drosophila > Drosophila meridionalis. The sequence continues at coordinate 2,992,504 of JAWNPG010000030.1, forward strand.
TCACTGGCAAACAGCAACAAACATGGGGAGCGAAAAGCTCATGCCTAAAGCTCTCAAGGATATTCGCGCAAGTTGGCAGCGCCCGAAAGCACAAATTTCAAATGCCAAACGAGTTTTTGAATGTTTCCCAGGATTGATTGCAAATGAGAGCTAGATATGTACTATATATGTATAACAACCGAGAAATTTCAATTCGATAAATTCGGTTACTTGGCCTACGCTGCGTATGATTAATAGAACATTGATCCTACGCCGCACTGGGGAGTTTTTAAATTGACATACTTAAAATAAGATTAGATTTGAATATAAGTTGGCTTTACTACTGTCTTTTTACTAACTCTAGGAGTATTACGCACGACTTAACTCATTTGAATATTCATGAAAATAAATGTATTCTTTCACTCACCTGTCTGTGTGCTGGAGTCGAAGAAGGTGCTGGTTGTTTCGACGGTCATGGTGCCGATGGTGCCATCGATGATCTGAGCCGACGAATCGCGTCTGCCACGGTAGCTGCAAGAGACATATGCATTAAGTAAAATTAGCACAGGACTGGTTCAACTGAGGATACGCACCGACAAACATCGTCACTCTGGGAGCTCTGGCGTCGGAAGTTGCGACAACGTATCATCTCCTCGGTGGTGGATTGTCGGCGGAAGCCGCGTGCAATCAGAATCTCTTCAGTGGTTGATTGACGGCGTATGGCCGGCCGTTGATTCTGTTCGACTGTGGTGGTTTGGGGTCTTGAGCAAGGGCTTGGATCCCGTGATGAGGAGCAGCTGTTGGAGTCCGGTGACCGGGCCGAGCGTGCTGCAGAGCTGCTCTGTCGCCGCAGCGTGTGCCGCCTGGGACTGCCGTCTCGCTCGTGCGAACGATCCGGCGAGAGATGTGTGCGCGAGTCGCGTCGTCCGCCGCGCGAGGCGCTGTCCGGCGAGAGAGAGTCGCGCCGTGAAGTGCGACGCTCGCAGTCCTCCGGCGGATCGGGACTGAGCGCCGGCTGCGAGCCGCGTCGACTGCCGCCGGGCAAACAGCTCTCATCGAAGGCCGTTGCCTGTCGCTGCAAGCGCTGCAGTCGCGGCGCTCGCTCCGGACTGATTCCGGCCTTGGAGTCGCGCCTATTGACGCGTCCGCACTGAGTGGTGGAGTCGCGTCGTCCCTTCGGTGCGGTCGGACTGGTGGCCGGCGGAGTCACCGAGCTGGTTATAATTGTCGGCGGCGGCAGCGCCTGACAGGATGTGTCCACCTGGTGGTAAGTGCTGGTTGAGATTAATGGCACAGAGTCTGAACCGGCGGAGCTGGTCGACGGACGCTGCTCCTGCCGAAAGTTGGGAAATTCCGGTGCGGCCAACGAGTCGCGTTTCTTGGTCACTTGGTATTTGGGTGGTGGTGGCGGCGTTGTCACGCGTCCGGCAACATTGCTGTCACGCCGGCTGCTAGACAGGTAGCTTTCGCCCGAGCCGCGCCTCGAAGCCTGCCATGCATATGGATATGGGAGAGAGATAAAGAGAGAGAGAGAGAGAGAGAGAGAGAGGCATGCATAGGTTAGGTTAGTTGGTTGTGGGTGCTGGATTGGTTCATAGGAAAAATCAAGCATCTATCAGGCGGATTAGTCAAATGTACTTCCTAGGATTAATTACTGGATTGGTTCCTAGACTGGTTGAAGGGCAGATTCAAGCATTTAGTAGGCGGGTCATTCAATATGTATAGTATCTAGGATCAATGGTTCGAGCTGGCCTTAATTTGTTAAAGCGCGGATCCCCAAAGAAAGCTGCAGATCTTGGGCATGGACGTCTTTGTATATGGAAAGTGATGGAAGTTATCTTTCCTTGTGTATAATTTTCGAGATTATTTGGGTGGGATTTCTTTGAAAGAAAGACTCTAGACTCAACTAAGAAAGAAAAAACTATTTCATGAGTGACCCTTCCTTGGATTAGTAATCACTTAACTGTCCATGGCATGTTTTAATTAGAATAAAATCAAAGGACACCCCATCGTTATCTATATCTCTTTGTATGTAAACCCCATTGATTCATCAATATAATGTTTCGTAACTCGCAAGACTCCATTGTAGAATCAACTTACGCTCTTTGTGCACTCGACAACGACGGGCACAATGACATTACTGGAGTGCTCCTCAACTGTGGTGCTTTCGCGCCGGTTCCAGTGACGGACGAACTCGGCGGTGTTGGAGTCGCGACGGGAGCGCATGCTGCGTATGCCCGAATCGGCACTCGATTCGCGTCGCTTGCGCGGCGTCACATAGCTGGTGGTGGTATGTCCGATGTTGGAGCCGGAGCTGGCGCCGCCGGTGCCAGCGTCCGTGGTGGAGGTGCGCCAGGGCAGGCTGCGCGCCAGATCGGCCAGAGTTTCGCGGCGATTCAATTGGCCCTTGCTGCGGGACGATTGCTGCTGCTGTTGCTGATGCTGCTGCTGCTGATGCTGTTTGCCGCCACCGCTCCACTCGCGCAAGATGTCAGTTAGCTGAGCCAGTGAGCTGCGTCGCCGTCGCTGCATGCCCGGCGGCGGCGATGTGCTTGGCGGAGTTGTGATCTGTGCTGCCGAGTCGCGACGACCGCCAAGACGCTGACGAATCGTCGACTCCTCCAGCTGGAGTGAGAAAGAGAGAGACAGAGAGGGAGAGAGAGAGAGAGAGAGAGAGAGAGGGGGCAGGAGAGCAATTTTAATTAGAGCTAACATAGCTGGAGCCTGGATGAGCCTTACCTGTTCCCGCACCAGGTCGTCCCAGCCATTGCCACCCTGCCACACCAGGCCAACCTGATGCGACATTATGGGCAGGTTGCATACAAAGCATACGGCTGTCATAGTCCTGCAATGATATAAGATACACATATAGCTTATACAAAATCAGAGAGCGAGAGAGAGAGAGTAAGTGAGTGAGAGCGAGATAGGTTCATGCAGTGTGTGTGGCAAACAAATGGTTCAAGTGCATTAGATTTCAAATGTTGCAGAACACTTTCCGTTAATAAAAGTTGTCATTGGAGCTTGAACTTGCAAGCTAAGAAACAAATGGCTTTGAGCATTTAAAACCGTTAAATGTTTAGCCTTATGAATAAAGAGCTTCGACTTCCTAAAGCTGCGTCTGCTTGCTATACAATTAACTTTTGTTAGATCTCGAGAACTCTAGATGAAATGTGTACGAAACTTTATAGTTGCTGTTCTAGAGCTTTCTAGTCTAAAATGGAACAGAAAGTTTTTCATAGAGCTTTCTCTTAGTTTATAGCTTTGAGTGCATACGTAATAAAGAGCTTTTATAATTTTTCAATATTTTAACTTTCTCAAGCTGAACTTATTCTGCTAAAATCGAGAAATTTCCATAGGAAATAGGTCAAATATATAAAAAAGCTTCGAGCTTTGATGTTTACTTTAAGTAAAAATACACAATTATAGGGAAAAATTTAACAATTTCCATAATAAATGTATTCAAAATATACAAAAGTTTCGAACTTTGATATTTACTTTAAGTCAACATAGAAAAATGCTTTGTTGAAAGCTTTGAAAATATGCTTGAAGTAATTGTGTTAAATACTAAAAGCTTCTCACTGAACAAAATATCCTTGCTATATGTGCTTAGAGCAGCTTGAGCTTTCAGTGACTCGTCTGGCTGATTCGAACCTGTAAGCTTTCGTTTTCGTATGTTGGGTGCATTTGGGGCAAAGGCATGCGGTTGTGGTTGAAGTGCGATAAAAGCTCATGCAAAGTGTTGTAAAAATGAAAAGGGAAACTTCAAAGCTCTGTGACATGCGCTAAGCTTGAATGTGCATTGGGTGGGTGGTGAGTTCTGTTGCTGTGTGGTGAAGTTGAAGTTGAAGTTTTATTTTTATAGCAAGTCAAATCAATTTGAAAGTAGAAGCTGTTGCTGCTGCGTTTGCTGCTGTTGCTGTGTATTGAGTAGAGAATTGCTTGATTAACTTTATGAATTGGCTAACTTTTTGCGTATGACGACGCCGCTGCTGGTCTGATCCATGGACCTGTAATTCCGATGTTTTGACATGTCGCATGGCGTTCTGCGTCTGCAGCACTGCAGATCCCTTTGTAATCCAATTAGTAGAAAAACCGAGCTAATTGGCACAGTTTTTGTGTTTTGCTGCTGCTGCTGCTGCTGCTGTTGCTGCTGCTGCTGTTGTTGTTGTTGTTGTTGTCCTGTTTTTGCTGCTTGGCTGGCTGCTTCCACTCGATCAGTTTCTTATTGAATTAACAATGCAAACACGAATTCAGTTCCAACATAGCCAACAAATTTTGGTTATAGTTTTTACTGGATTTGGATTTTTGGCTATTTTTGTTGATGTTTGTTTTTCACTTTAATTAAAAACGAAATCAATCCAAATTTGAATATACTCTTTCCACTAGCAATGTTAATCCTATTTGCATATGAGTGTAATTTTTGTATCCAATTCGAAATCTAATAAGAATATACGTTTTACTAATTTTACCTTCAATTGGAATTTCATACAGGAAAAATTAAGTTATGTTTTGTATATCAAAATTAATAAAAATTTCTTCATACTAAATATCAAGTTTTTCATCTCTAATAAAATATTTTTATTATTTATATATTTTATTTTTTTGTCTTTATTATAATTTTTTTTTTTTTTTTTTGGACAAATTCCTTACATAATTTTCTTAACTTCAAGCTCAACTCAAATGCAAATATGGTAAAGAGTATTTGAGTTTCGGCCAGCCGAACTCTGCGTAAGTTTGTATCGAATATTTACTGTATTTGTTGAGGTTTGTAACTCTTTTTATACCCTGAGCCCATTGAAAATGGGAAATCAGGGTATAATGGTTTTGTTAAATGTATGTAACAGGCAGAAGGAGGCGTGTCAGACCCCACAAAGTATATATATTCTTGATCAGGGCGACGAGCTGAGTCGATTTAGCCCTGTCCGTCTGTCTGTCCGTCCGTCTGTCCGTCCGTCCGTCTGTCCGTCTGTCCGTCTGTCCGTCTGTCCGTCTGTCCGTATGTTTGAACGCGTCGATCT
>JAWNPG010000030.1:3000000-3120000 GCA_035045145.1 Drosophila meridionalis
TGTTTGGTTTTAAAACACATTGAGGGGATGTTTGTAAATACAAAAAAAAGTCTTTCAATATATATGCATATACTGATATAAAATATATATATATTTTTTATCAAAATTGAAGTTGTTTGGGAATAAAATGAGTTCTACTTTACTAAAATATCATCGACACAATCTATTTAGGATGGTATACAAATTGGGTCTACTGGTAATATTATTTTGATACGAATTAAATTTGGCTACGTATTCGACATGCATTGGACTGGAATATTTAATAATTTATATTAGGAATTCTTATAAGAAAAACTATATTAGTTTATAGTACTTATCTATCTTAAATATTTAATATATGTATATATATAAATACTTATAAATTATGTTAAATGTAAAAGGAAATAAAATCTATTTACAATAACTAAAAATTAATTTATCCTAGAACTATACATATATCAATTATAATATGCATCGATATTGCTAATAAGTTATCGATAAGCATTTTGACAAAAAACCATCATACCTCATATATTTCCAGTACATCAGGGCACAACAATAGTCAACAAATTTGATTCATTAAAAGTTTAGTTTTGCGAAATTTTGGGTTTCTTCAATGGGATTTAATAAACGTCGAATGTTTCCATGAATAATATTTGTGAGTCTATCATGGAGTTTACATTTAGTTGAGCGTTTACATAAACTGCATAAAGTTTTGAAATAAATGCAAATTGCACTGCGAAATGTTTGTTTCAATTTGTAGCCAAAAAAGAAGGTGATTCGTTGACTGGCAGCACTTGCATGCAATAATATTTGGAAAATAAAAGGATGTGCTACGCAGGAAATGGAAAATGCTCGGGAATAACAAAACCGACTGCTGGGCGCGTGGCAGCAGCCAGAGCTAAAATAATAAGCGCCCCAGGGGTGCTTCAGAATGGGAAAAGGGCCAGGTCGTAGTCATCAAAGCTCACACAACTTTCTGATAATACCACCCAATGTCCGAAAAGTAAACTCGGCTTAAAATCGAAGGTAAATGGAGTGGATAAAGAATAAATAGAGCAGTGTATACAGAAAGTTTACAGAGAGTATACAGAGAGTTTACAGAGAGAATACAGAGAGGGTACAGGGAGTATACATAGAGTTTACATAGGGTATACGGAGAGTATACAGAAAGTATACAGAGAGTTTACAGAGAGTGTACAGAGAGAAAACAGAGAGGGTACTGGGAGTATAGAGAAAGTGTGTAGAAGGTGTACAGAGATTATACAGAGAGTTTATAGAGAGTATACAGAGAGTGTACAGTGAGTATACAGATAGTTTACGTAGGGTAAACGGAGAGTATACAGAGAGTGTATACAGAGAGTTTACAGAGTGTATACATAGAGTTTTCAGATAGTTTACAGAGAGTATTCACAGAGTATACAGGGAGTATACAGAGAGTATACAGGGAGTATACAGAGAGTATACAGGGAGTATACAGAGAGCATACAGGGAGTATACAGAGAGTGTACAGAGAGTTTATAGAGAGTATACAGAGAGTGTACAGTGAGTATACAGAGAGTGTACAGTGAGTATACAGAGAGTTTACAGAGTGTGTACAGAGAGTTTTCAGATAGTTTACAGAGAGTATTCACAGAGTATACAGAGAGTGTACAGAGAGTGTACAGAGAGTTTATAGAGAGTATACAGAGAGTGTACAGTGAGTATACAGTGAGTTTACATAGGGTATACAGAAAGTATACAGAGAGTATACAGAGAGTATACAGAGATTTTACACAGATTATACAGAGAGTTTACAGATAGTTTACAGAGAGTATTCACAGAGTATACAGGGAGTGTACAGAGAGTCTACAGAGAGTATATAGAGACTTTACAGATAATATACAGAAGGTGTACAGAGGGTACATATATAGAGTATAAAAATGTTTAGAGCATCTAAAATATATAGAGTATGCAGATTATTATAGGGATTATCTGTATTAAACTAGCAAAAGGCCTGATTTACTTCCCCTTTATAACCCATCAAATTTGAAGCACCCAAATAAAGCTCAACCAAAAAACTGAAAGTTGTGCACTTAAAAGAAAATACTACTTGGCCTCGCTGGTGCCGTGTGGTGGCACAGTGTGGTGCAGTGAGTGGTTCGGGTGGTTCGGGTGGTTGCCTGATGCTTACAAAGCCAATCAAAATGAAGCATAAACTTTGCTGAAGCGCAAGTTTGTGGCCGCAAACTTAATAACGGGCAGACAGTGATGCTGAAATCTACTCAGACTTTCTCAATGTCAGTGTGAGAGTGAATGTGTGTGTGTGTGAGTGTATGTGTGTGTGTGTGTGTGTGTGTGTGTGAGAGTGTCTACTACTGCCGAGCTATGAACACAACCGGAAGTTGTCAAATGCGTGCGAACTGCTATAGAAGTTGGCAGCTGCTCAGAGTCATTTTGTGGCAAGTGTGCTCAAGTTGTTTGTCAAACACACACAGACATGCACACTCAATACACACACAGAGAGAGAGAGAGAGAGGGAGAGAAGAAGAGGAGAGAGGGAGACAGGCACAAACAGCCTCGTTTCATAGTCGCATTTATGACATGCCAGACTGGCCTTTATTCACTCAATAAAATAGTTTTTAAACAACTCAAAGTGTGCTTAACGAAAGTATATTGCTTGCTTATACCCTGTAATTCTTGGGTAGCCTAGACTTAAGCTAACACACAAAATCGTAAACTTGCTCAGTTGAAGCAAGAGCTGTGTTTAGTAATCCCATCATAATCCCCATTCTCCAAATTTGTTGGCCTAAAACAAGGTAGGGTATTACGAGTAGCTTCTGCTGCAAACTTTCAGCCTGCAAGTGTGTCTGTGTGTGTGTGTGTCTGTGTGTGTGTTGGCCAGAAACCTGGCACCTTAACTTGGCCAATCGAGTTGCCACCTTCAGCTGGTGCAGCGCTGTGGAGCGCTTAATCAATTTGAAGTGCAGCACCAGCTGCAGTTGCCAGCATCCACTCTGACACGCGCAACCACCCACAATCACGCCCACCCACCCACACACACACACACACACACACACACCGCTGGCTATCTCGTTCGGTGCATATTTCATGGCCTTTGGGCTGAAGCGATTGCAGACATCAAACGTTGCCTTCCACTCCATTTGATTGACAGCTGTCAATTTGCATTGGCGTAGCGCGGCGCCGCCACTTGTCGTCCTTGGACTGACTCATATCTCCGCTGACACGCCCCGTCCCGCCCCGAAACGCACTCAAGAGCGCGCGTGCTGCGTCTGAAGAACATATGCAAATATGTGCTGAAAGCGCAAGTAGTTGAAAGCAAGGCTTTAGATAACTCATAAAATACCCTATAAATATAGTGGTTGAAGGGATACCAACTTGTAGCTCTTCGGCAAAAGGAGTGATCACTTGTTTGTACACCTCTTATACTTCTCTTATATTCCTTTTATGCTCCTCTTATTTATTTTTATTCATCTTCTTCATATATATCACTCAAAAAGCTTAGGAGTTTCCCAATTGTTTTGCACTTTAATTTCACTTTTAGTTCGAACAACTTCGCAGACTCTCCTTAGACACTGTTAAATATTTTATTGTACACACACACATACAACTTGTGTATGTGTGCGTCGCATTTGTTCGAGTCGCTTGTTTACACGACGCTATTAATAATAATAAGCTCTTAACTTGATTGCGCAGCTGTTTCCTTGCGCTTAGCTCAGCTTGGCTTAAGCGCGAGATTTGTGCTGATGCGCATTAGCTGCAGAGGAAAATCGATTAACAAATAATTCAGTTTAAGAATTGCAATTGGAATATTCGATAATAATGCTTGCGATAGGCTAAGCAGAGTTAATTGTTGTTATATATTGTTAAGTGTTGAGCAACACTCATTAGGCGTCAATATATTTATATAATATTGTGGCAGACTTTCAATAGGGAAAGCAGTTCTTACGACATTTTAATAACAGTTAATACAGCACTTATTCCATCAGTCATTAAAAGCTCTATAATCGAAAACAATACACATATTATTTCCCTGTTCATCTTACACAACACTTATGTTGCCAAACATCGAAAGCTCAACAATCGAAAACAACTCATACATTATTACTGACTGAATTCCAATTTCTGCAGATGCTAAGAGCTATTGATAGACTCATTAGCTCTTAATCTTTTCGAGCTCCCATTTATATTCGTGCCATCTTTCTCATATATGTATATACATCGATATATTTCTATCCCTGGGTAAAGAGCAGCCCTGTGCTCCCTCTCGATAATATCCTATCGTTATCCCCTTTTCGATTGCAGCAAGCAAGGTCTACAGGTTACTTCCTATTCAATTTCAACCACGTACCGAACATGTCTTGCCCCGAGCAATCCGAGTTAACGGAGCGCATTTTACTGCACCTGGCGGGCGTAGAGCAGGTGGACAGCCTGCAGCTAGCCGAGCAGCTTAATATCGAGCATCAGAAGATTGTGGGCGCCGTGAAGAGCATTCAGGCGCACGGCGAGCGGCTGCTGCACGTGGAGGCAGTGACGCGCACGTCGCTGCAGCTGACCGAGGAGGGGCAGGCCGTGGCGCAGGGCGGCAGCCACGAGGCGAAGATCTATGCCGAGGTGCCGGAGCAGGGCATCGGCTACTCGGCGCTGCTCGCGTCTCCGACTACCGACGTCAATGCCAAGCTGGGCTTTAACAAGGCCATGTCGCTGGGCTGGCTGTGGCTGGACAAGAGCGTGCAGCCGCCGCTGGTGCGCCGCAAGGTGAGCGCGATTGTGGACCAGGTGCGCGAGAAGCTGCTGCGGCTGGACGAGCTGTCGGACGAGGACGTGACGGAGTACAAGTGGCGCAAGCTGCTGCAGGAGGAGAACACGAAGAGCTTTCTGATCAGCAAGGGCCCGGAGTTCAGCACCTCGCTGACCAAGCTAGAGGCGGATCTTACCATGGACATGCTGGCTAGCGACAAGTGGCGGCAGCTTCAGTTCAAGGCCTACAACTTCGACGCTTTGGGCGCGAAGCCGGCGCGCGGGCAGCTGCATCCGCTGCTCAAGGTGCGCAGTGAGTTCCGGCAGATCTTCCTCGAGATGGGCTTCTCGGAGATGGCCACCAACAACTATGTGGAGGCCTCGTTCTGGAACTTCGACGCGCTCTTCCAGCCGCAGCAGCATCCGGCGCGCGATGCCCACGACACGTTCTTCATCAAGCAGCCGGCTCAGTGCGGCCCGCTGCCCGGCGACTACGTCCGGCGCGTGAGCGCCGTGCACTCGGTGGGCGGCTACGGCTCGCGGGGCTACGGCTACGACTGGCAACTGGCCGAGGCCCAGAAGAATCTGCTGCGCACTCACACGACGGCCGTGAGCGCTCGCACCTTGTATCACCTGGCCAACCAGGTGGGCGGCTTCCAGCCGGTCAAGTACTTCAGCATCGACAAGGTGTTCCGCAACGAGACCCTGGACGCCACGCACCTGGCCGAGTTCCACCAGGTGGAGGGCGTTATGGCCAACTTCGGCCTCACCCTGGGCGACCTCAGCGGCACGCTGCACGAGTTCTTCCGTAAGATGGGCATCAGCCAGCTGGAGTTCAAGCCGGCCTACAATCCGTACACGGAGCCCAGCATGGAGGTATACTGCTATCATCCCGGCCTGGCCAAGTGGATCGAGGTGGGCAACTCGGGCATCTTTCGGCCCGAGCTCGTCCTGCCCATGGGCCTGCCGCCCGGCGTGAATGTCCTGGGCTGGGGCCTATCGCTCGAGCGGCCCACCATGGTCAAGTACGGCATCAACAACATCCGCGATCTGGTCGGACCGAAGGTCGATCTGAAGATGGTCGAGAACGGCCCAATTTGTCGACTGGACCACGATTAATTTGCATGCATTTTGCAACACTGTCTGCTGATCGCCAGCACTTGTCAATATAAATAAAATAGCTTTTGTGCAAATAGAGGTATTTTTGTGTTTTATTTCTTTTGGTTGAGGGCACGATGGAGAGATGTGGGCTAGAAATTTGAGTTGTAGTTTAGTTCTTCATTATTCAAATTGAAATCATTTGGTTTGTTGGGGTGGTAGAAGAGTGAGAAACAGCTGCATGAGTTTGCATCTGCTAGTTGAGACATAGTACATGATATAATAATATGAATATATGGGAATATCTGAATAATCGGTAATTTAACTAAATTCTTTGTTTACCTAATCCATACATATTCAAGATCAATTTTCTATGGGCTGCTTAAACTAGAGTGATGAATGTTCGGATATTTCTTCTATTTCTCTTGCCATATCTCAGCGGCTGCTTAAGCTGCAGATATCATATACTTTTTAATGTAATTGAATTGATTTGTCGTTTAATTATAAAATGCTCTAGGTCTAGATATAATATCTAAAATATTAACGATATTTCAGTTGTGCAAAGACCTTCATTCCAAGGCAATGCAAGGCAGTCCAATAGACTGAGCATGAATACTCAGTCTCTCTTTCTGTTTGTCCTGCTCTCTGTCTCTTATTCTCATACTCTATTTCATTCTCTTGCTATTTGTCCTAGTTAATCGCTATGACTCGCTCTCTCTTTCTCTTTGCTTCTATCTAGATAGATAGCTATATATCTATATATATCTCTCTTTCTCTCTCTCTTTGTTTCCATCTATATCTTTCCTAATCTCACTTTTTTTAATTAAAGAATTCCTCTCTTTCTCTCCCTCTTTCTCTCTCTCTCTCTCTCATAACGTCTCTCCGTCGCTTTCCCTGTCTCAGTATATCTATATCTCTGTCTCTATATCTCTTACTATATATATCTCTCTCCATCTCTGTTTTTTTTCTCTCCCTCTTTCTTTTTGTTTCTCTCTCTTCGCCTCTTGCTTTTTGTCTCTCTTTCTCTTTCTCTCTCTCTCTCTCTTTTTCTTTATCTTTCTCTCTCTCTCTCTCTATCTCTTTCTCTGTCTCTCTCTCTATCTCACTCCTTATCTGTCTCTCTCTCATTCCCGACACTCGACCCTCCAATTTCTGCCACACTTCTCACAAGTGGGGCACATTCAGCCTTGTCAATGCAGCCATTTGAATGATGTTGCCTGCCCCAACCCATGGCATCGCTTCTGTTTCAAAATATTGCCAAATACAAACAAATATCTCCAACCATTTATGGTTCACAATTTCTTGTACTCTTAATTGCTCGGCCCATTCTGCAGCTGGCACTGACAGTTCTAGGCTATCTGTCAAACTTTTGTTTGGCCTCTCTACTCAAAATATAATTAATAAATTTAACAACTATTTTGGATAATAGAGCTCGTCTATGGCTCTCTCTGTCTATGCCCTTGCCTTCGTCTTTTGTTTGACTGCCTTTTGGCTGACTTATCGATTTTTATTTACTTTTTTTTTTTTCATTTTGGCCAACGAGTAATTGCCCTAAGTATGTAGACTATGGGCTCTATTGTCTTTCCACTTGGCGCGCACATAAAAGAAAAGGCTCAAAAAACTTTGTCCACATTTTTGGCGCTCTTCGAGCGGACACAAAAAATGGGAAAAATGTGAAAAAAGGCGAATAAAGCGAAGTGAAACGCGTAAAGGCAACAACAAATTGAAAATGGCACGCGCAAATTACTTAATCCGACTTAGCGAGTATTTTTCAGTGTGTCACAGCAACCCTCAGCCATTCGGCTGGGGGCGTGGCAGCGGCAGGCACCGCGTAAATGCGTGCACGTACTTGGCCGCCTTTGATCTAAATTACCAAACATTTTCAGGTATTTCAACTTTGAATGCCGTCGACGGCAGCCCCGAAGACAACGTGGAAGACGTCAGAGAAGTAACGACTGCACGATGCTCGCTCACAGTCGAGGTAAAAAATTATTACTTATTATTGCTTATATATAACAATAAGTTTATCAAATTGGGTTTGATTCTACAAATAACTGGTATTTTTTTTATATCATATTAAAGGAGATATCTAGTGTGAAAGTATGTAAGATGGGAATTTATTGGATGAAAATTTTGGATACATGCATTTTGTTAAAATTTCTTAAAATAATTAAGTCATTACCAACCCACCAAAGGTCTAAGAATTCGTAGTTCTCTTTGAGCTAAAACTTCTTGTTTCTAACTCTGATAACCGTAAAGTATAGAGTTCTATCTTTCTTTGATACGCCCCGTTCCCAAAAATCAGATTCAGCTTTAGCTTTAGATTATAGATTAACCTTAACTAGCTCTAAAACTATAGAACATGCCAGACAAAGCAATAGATAGACCAACTTCAATGATTCTCAAACATTCAGTCATTCACTCAAACATTCAGTCACTCAGTCAGACAGCCAATATACTCGCTTTGCATTAGCTGAACGAGCAGCGAAATGAAATGCGAAGCGCAATAGAAAGCGAACGAAATGAAAATGTCAAATGAATGAGCTGATGAGGAGGCTGATGTGGAGAGGCGCTTTAAAACCAAGTAGGCAGTGGACAGTGCGTCAAGAGTCCAGGTAGTTAATCAATGAACAGTCGCGCTGTGCCTCCCAACCTCCCCCTCCCCCTCTCCGTTAGTGTTGGGCAATTACATCAAAAGGAAGCTTACGAGTCAAAATTAACTAAATAGCAAACAACAGCCCCAACGGCGAGCTGTGCTTGAAAGTTACTTAGGCACATTTGTAGCCAGACAGCTGTAGGAATGTTTGAGTTTCTGCTTAAGAAATTACATTTAAGTCAAACGGAGAGTGGGAGTGGGAGAGAGAGAGAGTTAAGAAGAGAGAGTAAGAAACTATTTACAATTGTAGAAAACTGCTTTAGTTTGCATGGAAAATAGTTTTCGAGCCAGTGCTGCGAAGCGCGCTATTCGCTAATTGTGCATCATCGAGACAACTGAAGTCTGGTCACACTGTTTAGCACAGCTGCAAATTAGTTGAAGTGCAAAAGTTCTGCAATTAATTGCTGTCAACAACAGCTTTGACTCTGACAGCGACTTCGCAATTAATCATTCTCCGCTCGCTTCCGATTCGAGATTATCTTCCATCTGGCATGCAAGGCTTGCATGAGCAGCTCGTAACTAACTTCTGCTCTGGCATCATATTTGACCAGTGTGCCCTATCTGCTGGTAGCTTTTGTGTTAGTGTAAGTTTGTCATGCTGTTAGCTGAAAGGGGGATGGATACTCTATATGAGTATCTTTATGATACATAACCTATATCTTAAATTATTATAGCACATATTTATGTATAGACTATGTATATTTACCATATTATGTTTATGTCACTTAACATATGGATGTTTATGTTATTTACCGTGCACAGGACGAAATTCTATATGAGAAATCCGTTTATAAGGATTGCTTGAGTATCTTCCATATTCTACAATAACTTTTGCGAATAGGTTATATATATCTTCCCAATGCTCAGTATTCAACAAGTACATAGATCAATATGCTCATAGATTCAACGACAATTGATGACTTTAACTGCTTCCAATCAATGGATGATTATTGATTGTAATTCTTTGTCTATTCAGGCACATGTCGCTTGACCTAAATATGCTCATAATCAGTTAACCGGACTTGTGACAAGCTGTGAAGCATTGTCGACTTACAATATGTATAATTTGCTCAAGTTAGCAGCGGATGAAGTTCTTTGGGTGCTTTGCCAAGCGATTGTCAACTTATGCATGCGGCGTTGCCATATCAGCGCAAAAGTTTGTAATATTGCCTGACACAAGGATGGAGCAAAGTAAGCACAAAGAACTTGAACTTTTCACGAACTATTTTCAACTTGAATAAAAACTTGAAAATACTTGAATGAAAAGTTGCAAAAAAACAAAAAAAAAAAAAAAGAAGAATACAAACAAAAAACTAAGACTAAACAATAAATTGATGAATCCAATAAATCGATCAAGCGAAACTGCTTTCCAAATGGTTTTAAATGAATATTTTGCATGATTTATGAACAGCTCGCCCCAGAGCCCTTCGCATAAATAAATAATGAGCGAGAAAGAACTCTAGCGCAGTTTTGATATGCAGAGCGTCGAAGGGCTTTCAGTGAACCTTAGGCCAGGGCACACGCATCAAAAGCCATTTGGATTTGTGCTGATGCTGATGATGCTGCAGAGACAGCTGAAAGGGATTCTAGGACAGTGAGCTGCTTGAAATGCATAAGGCACCAGGCACCAAGCACCAAGCACCAAGCAGCGAGCACCAGTCACATGGCGGACGAATGAATAGCCATTGGACATGTAGCCCAAGCTCTGCCTTACATGATGCTATGACTGGCTGACTGCCTCACTGCCTGGCAGCTGACAGCAAAATAATTTCCGCTGACAATGCGGAACGCAACCAAACAACCGAAAAGTAAGCGGCAAACGGAAGGAACTGCCGGACATGGGGCACAGGCACAGGCACGGACACAGGGACGGCACAGCGGGTGCCACACATAAGGCGGCGCCCAGAAACTAGTTGAGGGAGA
Source organism: Drosophila meridionalis (assembly GCA_035045145.1). Lineage (NCBI taxonomy): Eukaryota > Metazoa > Arthropoda > Insecta > Diptera > Drosophilidae > Drosophila > Drosophila meridionalis. The sequence continues at coordinate 3,010,397 of JAWNPG010000030.1, forward strand.
AACTTGAAGTGAGAATATAAGTAAGATAACTTATTGTGTGACTTTAAATGAATGGTCTTTACCCTGGCCCAAAGGAACAGTTTTGATAAGAGGAGAATGAAAGCTGTGAAAGCATCTACTTAAAGGAACACACAAATTCACTTAATTTCATTTTGTGTCTTGCTATAAAAAATAGATAAGTTTTCAGGCTATCTTCTTCGATCTTCTACATAATATCGTAAGTGGAAGCCGAAAAGCACTGTAGGAACTGGGGGATAGTAGGATCTACAGAAGCTAGTTGAGCTCTGCACTTATTGATAGCAAATAAGTAACTGAGATTAAAAATCGATAGAAAATCTAAATAATACTTAATATATGCACTCAAAGCTCAGCCCAGGGTACTAAAACCAGAGAACGTCCAAAGGTCTAGCATGCATAGGAGCACATTTTGACTATTGCTATATCTTTGTCTTTCCCTCTTCCCCTTCTCGCTCTGTCATACCCTTTGCCATTCGCAACTAAACACAAACATCTCTCTCACTAACAGCTTAAGCCGCCCCTGGGCCACAGAGCCAAAAGTCTGTGAACTTGTTTTGGGCATAGTTCGGCGCCGAGTTTCAGTGCGCAGCTCATTATAATGTTATTGTTCGGCTGCATATTCTGTGCGTTTAGGCCACGCGTTTGGCTGGCTGATCCGGCCCTGGGCAAGAACCGTGGGTTCTAACCCGAACACCCTCTGCCCACCTCCCTTAAGAGTGTGTGCAAATGTGTAGCATACTTCACGGCGCCATGCAAACCCCAGCAGCCATTATGCAAATCAAGCGAAAAGGCGATGCCAAAGCATTTAAGCCGTTTTAGCCAGGCAGCGCGGCAGGCAGCTAGCTACCCGCGCTCCACCTTTCCACTGCCTCTAGCCACGCCCCATTTAGCGCCTTTGTTGTCGCTGCTGTTCGGCGTGCTTTTGCGGGCGGGGCTAAAATCTAATTTCCTTTAGCAGTCAGCTTTGCCAACAACAATGAGAGAGTGTGTTTGTGTGCATGCATAATTCAAGTGCAAAAAAAAAATGAAGTGTGGATACGAGCAGCGACTACAACTGTTGCCCAGGTGACTATCTCCCGTCTCTCAGTAAAAACTCCAAAATGAGCTGAAGAGAGCGAGAGAGAGAGAGAGAGAGAGAGAGAGAGAGAGAGAGACAGAGTTTTAGCCCTGATTTACTGCTCATTAGTCGAGGAAAATAAACGGAATCAACGTGCATTAGATGTGCAACAGTTGCGCCAACTGCAAACTTTCACTCAAGCCAGCAGCAACTGCTGCCTCGGACTTTCACTTTCGCCAGTCGAAGTCGAAGTCTGCAGCCAAACAATGGACCGCATCGTTTGCTCGTTTATTTGCTAACAAGTCTAAAATGAAATTAATTATAGTTACGCACAGTTGCCGGCAGCCGCAAGCCAGGCTGACGCTGGAGCCGAGGCTGCTCCGTTGGGGCCGCCCCCACCGCCGCCTCTGCTGTTGCCCTTTTTGTCTGCGTGGCCCACATCGCATCGCTTGGCTGGCAGCAGAAACTGCTGCTTAGGCAAGTCAACTATTTTATTTTACTTTACTCTACTTCTCTCTCTGTGTGTGTGTGTGTATGATGTAGGGTATATGTATGTGTGAGTGTATACGTCTGTGTGTTTGCGAAGCTGCCTAAGCAAATAGTTTTGATAAGCTGAGGCTGAGTGCTGAGCCTTCTGCCCAAAACTAAATATAAATTTGTTTTAGTTCAGGATTTCTCCAGCTACAGCAGTAGATAAGCTCTGAGGCTGCCTATACCTGCTATATCATCCATCTTTAATATTCTATCCTCTCTCTTTATCTTGTCTTTGTCTTGGTCTCTGTCCTTCTATCATCCATTTTGAATTATTTTTCTTTGCCCATCATTATCTTCCATCTTCTCTCATTTGTCTTCCATTTTCTATCATACAACTTTTATCTCTATCCTCTCTTCACCATCATTAATTTTCTATCTTTAATCTTAAATTATCCATATTTTATCTTCCTTTTTTCATTTTCTATCTTCTATCCTCTCTTCTGGTCTTGTCTTCGTCTTTGTGACATGTCTTCTATCCTTAATTTTCTATCTTTCATCTCTAATTTTCCATTTGGATCTTCATCCACCTTATATCTCCCATGCTGTTTTCTATCATGCATTATTCATCTTCTATCATTCGTTTTCTACCTTCAATCATTCATCTTCCATCTTCTATTTTCCATCATCCCTCTTCTATATGCTATCATCTCTCTTTTGTTTTCTATTATTGATTCATTTCTATCTTCCATCTGTTATCCTTCATCTTTAATCTTCCATATTTTAGCTTCCTTCTTTCATTTTCTATCTTTTATCCTCTCATTCGGTTGTCTTTGTTCCTTGTCTTCTATCATCTATTTTCTATCTTCTATTTTCCATTATCCATCTCCCATCTTTTATCTTCAATCCTCTCTCTTTCCATTTTCCATCTTCTATCCTTTCTCCTTTGCCTTGCGTATGTCTTTGCCACTTGTCTACAATTCATTTTCTATCGTCCTGTTGCATTTCCCATATTTTTATTTTTTATAGGGCATCTCTGATTCGTCACACTCTATATTATTTGCATATTTCTGTTTGTATACGTGACTGATGACTGCTAAAAATAACTTAGGCTCAGGCTAAGCTGGCTGCCTGACTGGTCTGCTTCCCCTTTGGCTGGACATCACTCGTTCTCTCTCCCTCTCTCTCCCTCCCTGCTCCTCTCTCTTTGCCGCTCTAACTTGGCCCTAAGCTATATTTGCAATCACGCCCAGGCAGCTGATGCCTGTCTGTGGCCCTGAACTTTTAATTAATGCAAGCAACTCCGCACAGTGCCTGCTTAAAGTATGTGTACCCAAAAAAACAAAAACAAAAAATGAATTTAGCTGCGGCTGGGCTTAACTCCTTTACTTTTTTACTTTTCTTTCTTTTTTTTGCAAGTCTCGTTTGGTATGGCTCTCTCTCTCCCTCTCTCTCTCTCTCCATTCCCACTCCCAGCCGCTTGTTTACATTTTATATCAAAAACTTTTACGAGCTACAAAATACGCTGAGCAGCCTCAGCTTGAGCCTCAGCGCCAGCAAAAAAAAACAAACAAATGTGCCGAGAGTTGCGGAGAAGGCATAAAATAAATAAAAATAAAATTGATAGCATGCTTTTTGGGCTCTGTCCTGTCCTGTCGCCTCAGTGTGCTCTGTGTTTTCCTTCTTCCGTCTTGCTCCTCGCCTTTTGTGTGTGTTTTGCCAATGGGGGAAAGCGGAGGCAGGGCGAAGATTTCTCTTTGCTAAAGCAACCAGCTCGACTTTGTTTTGTGGCTCGAGGCCAAGTGGACCCCAAAATGAAAACAACAACCACAACAACAGCAACAACAACAACAACAACAACAAGAAAATGGCGACTCTAATGACAATTATCGGCTACGCAATTATCGCTGCCAAGTGATGATTACACTGCTTAACAAAATTAAAGAGCGCTTAATCATTGCGGCTTGGCTTTTACTGCTCTCCCGCACATCAGGTCCACTCCCACCCACACCCACAACAGCAACTTTAAAGAGCTGCACAATTGGGCGTATTCCTTCATTGAGGAACTCCAATTGGAGTTCGAACTTTAAACTTGCATCACTTTCGGGCGAGTCCTGAGTGAGTTGGGTTACACTTAATGGGTAGTTAGGGCATTTAGCTGGAGAACAAATGGCGTTGACAGGCAGCTGCAGGCGTTGAAGTTTCCATTAAATGTATCTATGCTTGAACGGGACGTTGAACTTGGCATATCCGTCCGTTCGTCTGTCTGTTCCGTTGACCTTCCGTCTTTCTGTTGATTTGTTTGTCCGTTTGTATATCTCGTGATCTCGTAAATGAGCAAAGATATAATACTTCAGACTTGAAATACATATTCTTGTAATATATTACATGTTTATTTGTTTTCTTTATCGATAATTCATATTGTTTACGATTCATCGATAAAAATTGATACTATGATTTGGTTTTCCAAGCCTAATTCTTTAAACTAAGAGTATGGGATACAACTTTATTAAAAATTTGGCTTCGATAACCTGTACAATTTTAAATTTATCGATAAAAATCGATATTATTAAACAGTTTTTTCATCTTTACCTTAAAATTATCAAGACTAAAACTATTCATATAAACATATGCAATAAAAGTTTATCATTATTATGAACGATAAATCGATAACTTCCATATTATCGATAAGAATCAATATTTTGAGTAGAATATTAGATAACCTCCATATTATCAATTACAATCAATATTGTGACTAGAGTATTGAAGCATGATTATTAAGCTCTTAATTTAAACGTGCATAAGCTTATCATTCACAACTAGAAAGCTTTTAAAGTTAAAGATATGAAATTGCTTAAGAAATGCTATAGTGAGAGTAGAGGTGGTAGAGATTTCGATAAATATAGATTAAAAGCGAGTAAAGGTAGAAGAGATTTCTGATTTTGGATAAATATAGATAAAAAGTGAGTGAACCTTTTAGAGATTTCTGATTGTGGATGTCTAGACGAACTCTCCACCCACTTTATATAAACAAAATCCCAATTTATTTAATAGATTTAATAATTCTTTCAAACACACCCAAGCTTGACTGTCCAGAGGAAGTGTTGCTAACGTTGAACTCATTGCAAATTTGATTAACATTCAGATTTTGCTTTTATTTTATGTCTAGATGTTGATTTGAATCTTGAATTTGCACACGGACTTCGGCAAGTACTCGAGGCCAGTGGAAAGGCGGCTCTCGAAAGCATTTCGGCTCAGCGAATGGAAAATATGATGGGCTCTTGACTTGATTTAGTTGCGTAAGTTGTGACTATAAATAAAATGGGCATAAAATGCGTTGAGGCTTGAAATTGATGTGCCCGAAAAACGATTGCAATGACAGATGTGCGCTATTAACGGCAAAAGGTAAATGTGTGCGACTGTATGTGTGAGTGTGAGTGTGTGTGCGAGATCATAAATTCCCAGCAGTTGCCAAGCGTTCGACCCGCTGGCAGCAGTCAAAAGGAAGCGGGCAATGCAAAACATTTTAATAATGAAAGAAGAAAAAGAAGACCAAAATCAGAGCAAAGCGGCTAAGCGAGTGTGCGTGTGTGCGTATGTGTGTGTGCGTATGTGTGTGTGTGTGTGTGCAGTGAGCCATTTTATGTTAACAACTTTCTTGGCCCAGAGCGTTTTTCATCAAGGCGCAGTGGGCGGAGTTTATCATCATTTTGTTTATCATTAACAACTCGTCAGGGCCCAGCAACGTCATCATCGTGCCAATGCCAATGCCAATGCCAATGCCAATGATAATGATAATGATGATGGTTATGTTAATGCTTGCGCTCAAGTGTGTGTCATATGTCACACACACACTCACACTCACACACACACACCCTTACACATATGCAGAACAACCGCGAGCAAATCATAAGCATAATAATAATAATAAAAAGAAAAATAAAATAAAAAGTAAAATAAAATGCGAAAACAAACCGAAAAATAAGCAAAATAAATATAAAATCAGTTTTTTTCTATCTTTTTTGTTGTTGTTGTGTGTATTCAAGTCAGCCAACAGATGGCGCTGCTTGGGTAAAAACTTTATGAACCATAAAAACAGGTGGCAAAACGAGCCACGAGGCACGCGACGTCCTTTTCATGCTTGGCGCCCGCGTCATCTCTGCAGCCCCTCGACGCCAGCTCCCCACGCGCCCCATGCGCCCCATGCGCCCCACGCTGGTAACTGGGGCGCAGCGGCTGCCTCCGTGGAGCATATCATTCATCTCTGCTTAAAATGCCATTAGATTGCATATGCTTAAGTTTTGTTCTCCTTTTTCGTTTTTTTTTTCTGCTTTAATGCTCGGCAAAGGGGTTTTTCGGCGTGCTGAACCCTTGACTGAGATTTGTTAGACGTTACACGGGTCGTTCTCGGGAGTGGGGTGGGGGGTTGCTGGATAAGCGCGTGGAGGGTGAAGCGTAAAACGAAAGCATAAATAAATAAACTGAAACATTACGATTGAGCATGGACATCATTAACTAGTCAATCATTTCATAATTTGAATGTTGCAAAGCGGAGTGAAAAGAGAGGAAACATAATAAAGAGCTTGACTGGCTGAGGAGATGTTAGATTGGAGGAATAGTGATTGATAGATTGATTGACTAACTAAGAAGATCGAAGTATTGATAGAGTAATGATTGTACTGATTAATTGAGTGGCAGAGATTATCAGTGATTGAAGACTGAGCACTGATTCATTAACTGATTGATTCACTAGCTAATAGAGCAACCGTTTGATTGAGTGATAGACGTACAAATTGACTTGTTTTTGATGGATTCTCTAATGATGGACAGATAGTCAATCATAGTCAATCTGATTGATTGACAGAACAAGGAATTAATAAAGTGTTTGGCTGATTGATTGTCATCTAGTTATACTAATCTGACCAGAATGCAGATTGATTGATTGGCCGAAAATCTTAATACATGTATGATTGAATGCTGACTGACAGATTGATTCAGTGACTTATTGACTGAATGACAGAGAATGAATTGCTGATTCACAGATGACTGATTTCTTAAATGATTGATTCACTAGGTAATATAGCAGACATACACGTTAAAAATTTCAGTGATTGGCTGTCTGCCAGGTCGAGGGTGGATTGACTGACTGAACGAACGACCGACTGATTGCCCCAACTTTCAGAGCTGCGATGCTGTTAAACGATATTTGTTGCGAAATTCCAGCCACAAGGTTAGGAAAATTGGCGAAAAACTTTTCTTTTTGCCATTCATGCGGCGTCTAATTTAATTTTTGAGAAGACTTTGCGTAAATTTATGTGAAACGTGTCTTACACCTTTCGCAAAGGCCATGCCAGCGCAGGCTTTGAGATCAAAGTTCAGAAAAGCGAAACTTAAATGTCCGAAACTGTTATGAAAGCCTCACATTAAAATAGAATGAAAATACGTGATGATTTTGCTCCGAGAACTTTTAACTTCAAACACAGTTTCAAATATAGCTGTGTTAAAAATAATTCGAACAGTTGGCGCACAGGTAGCAGCAGGTGGGTTTCATCAGACGAGGCATGACCTTGCACTTGGCAAATGTTCGAGCTGTATCACTGCAGACCTGGGAAGCTGAAGGGCATTCATTCATCTCGAGCTGTTGTTGATGTCTCGAATGCAGAATTGTATAACTTTGGGTCTTCAACACCCTTCGAAATGAGTTAGGCTTAGGTACTTTCAATTCAACTCTCACTCACAGGGTATAGAGCGAGTCGTGCATGCTCTAGTTGTACCGCTGTCAGTCTTGTTGATTTTTATTCGGTTGCCTTGTGAAGTTGTGGGCAAAAGTTTTCATGTTTTTCAGACAGAATCAGGCCGCAGGCCGTTGCCAAAGATGATGATGAAAGCTGAGCCGAGCTGCGAGTCGAGTGTCGAGAGTTGAGCTTCCAGCTTTTCAGAAAGGGCCTTCATCGGACGGTGGGGGCAATGAGGGTAGTTATGGAGACATGAGATGCTGTTGCTGTTGCTGCCAGCAGCCCACGGCATGCATGGAGCAAAAGTAATGTAAACAAGGCAACAGAGCAAGGGAGAGAGAGAGAGAGACGGGGAGAGTGGGAGAAGGAGACAGCGAGAGTGGGGGTAAAGGTAAGATGAGGGTTGGAAGAGATACACATACTGAGATTTTTGCTGGCCAGTTTTGCGGGTTCATCATTATGCGGCGCAAGTTTTTTCCCTCCTCATATACCCTGTATCTAATGAAAATGTAGAAAGAGGGCATATTGGCTTTGGCAAATAATCGGCGCTACCTAGCCCCGTTCGTTCAGCTGTTAGACTGTTCCTACCTCCAACTTTCCGTATCTATGAGCTCGTCTATGATCATATCTTTTCTTATTAGTCAGGCATACCCGACTGCACCACTCTTACTTGCTTTGAAGTTGAAGAGTTGCCAAAAACTTGACTGACGCGCTTTCAAGTGAATTTTGATGTGCAGGCACGTCCTTCGACTGAACGGGGCATGCGTCGAGTTTCCACTCAGCAAATGGCATAACAACACACACACACACACGCACACATAAACATACCCCAACCAGTTTATAGTCACCATCGAAATTCAATTTAAATATTTTGTGTTTTTTTTTTTTTGTGAATGTTTTCATATATTTTAGTTATATTTTTTGAGTTTTTGTTTATCTGAATCGGTCGCCATGGCATCATCGTACACGGAGCCTAATCAGATGCACGTTTTATACAACTTTCGACTGGAGCCGCGAGTGAATCCTGCGACCAAGGACATGACCGTGATCGCCCATCTGCCCGAATACGAGCTGCAATCACTCGACCCAATCCAGCCCGATGAGGACCGCCTGCATCAGGTATACGTCTGCTCGACAGATGGGCGACTGTATCAGTCGATTGCCTTCACCGAAAGCGACTACCGCAGTGCGGTGAACGAATACATAAATGCTGAGCTCCAATGTGAAGTGGACGGATCTGCTCAGCAGGAGAAGCTGCCCAAGTCTGCGTCAGGAATCTCATTCATTATATCAGGCGACCAAAGTTCGCAATAAATTTCTTGTATTGCCGAAGCGATAAGTGTAGCTTTAATCGGTTTTGAGTTCGTTAATTTGAGTGGTTCTTGGTGGATAATAGATCAGTCTGTGCAGTCAAGCAATCAATGAAGAGATTGACCATACGTATATTGACTATCCATTGATTGTTTATCCGTTGCTGCAATCGTTAAAGGCTACATAATTTCGTTTCATCAATCATCAATCACCATTGGCAGCTGCTTGATTCTTATAGCTTCAATCGAGCATGATTAATATATATTGATTGATTGATCAATCACATTAATCACATCTTATGCCTCAGAAGCTCTCAGTATGTGTTTGATTGATGTGGAATGAGAAATCGTAATATCTTATTGTATATGTATATATACCAAACTTAGTCTGCTTAAGCATTATTTTTGCATTGATTGAATTACAAATCCCAGCTGGTTGATTGAGTGATTGACTGATTGATGAGCTTAAAGAGCTGCAGCTATTTTATCAGGAAGACTGACTGCACCCAATTAGCTACATTAACTGATACTGATTGAACTTTCCATTTGCCATCTGCATTTGAGTGAGTGAAAGAAAATTGCGATTGCAATTAGCTAATTTGATGCACATTCGACGATATCCGAAATAAAGTGATGAGCTTTCGGGAGATTTTTTTTCGGAACATAAAAAAGCCATATATGCGCTCTTAACCCTGTACATGTGTGCATGTTTTTCATTTCAGTTTTTTTTTTTTTTTTTTTTTTTGTTTATTGAAATCTGTTTGTAAAGCTCAGTCAAAGGCATCATATCCCATGTTGTAGGGTGGGAGCGGGAAATTATCGATAGCGAAAATCGATTGATTGCCTCTGAAATTGCAGGGCATATGGCAATTGCCGTTGTGTTCAGCATTCTGTACTGTGATGTGGGAGTCCAACCTCCACACAAACACACACACACACACAGGTCTCTTAGCCATATGTCCAATGTGTGTTGACCATATCAGTTGGAGGCGTGCCACTGTGGGCGTGGCTGCATTTGATATGCTTAAAGCGGACCTCAACGACAGGCTAGGCGAATGTTACTTTGATGTTTCATGTCATGGTTTTTGCCCTCTCCCTCCCTCTATCTCTCGCTCTATCTCTCTCTCTCTCTCCTCTATCTCACCTGTCCCTCGCTCTGTCCACGCTTCAGTTACTGACAGTTTTTCGTGTGCTTATGCATATTACTTTTCCTTTTTCGCTTAGGTTTTTTCCTTTTTCCTTTTCGTTGTTGTTTTTCTTGTTTTTTTCTCCACTGATCAAACAAAAGGCTGGCATTTGGGGGCGTGCCCACGCCCACCTGATGGCTGTCGGGCATAATTTATGCCAGGCGCAACGGAACGGCCGTCTATGGATTTGCCAATGGACGTTGACGGGACGCTGACAGGAAATCCAAAACGGAAATTTGTTTAAGAAAATTGTCGAGTAATATTTGGCAGAGCCCACAAGTCCGTCCCCCTGCCCCCAGTGAGCCGTAAACGAAATGTAACAGAAATGAAATAAACGAGAAATGAAAAACTTAAACGTCAGCCATCAATTAGCCGAGTGCTGCGAGACTTTGGGGCCAGGCGCAACAGGAGGCCAAGCCAGCAGTGGCATCCCCACGAGAACTTTGGGCAACGGCGACAAGCGCAAAGGAACTTAAAAAGAATTGCTCAACTATTAAGCAGCTCTAGCTCTGGCTCACCCTCTCTCTCTTTCTCTCTCTGCCTGGCCATGTAAGCAGCAAGCAGGCAATAGATCCCTTAGCGGAAACCGGATATGCCAGGCAGAAACACTTGCGCAACAGCAAGGCAAAAAAAAAAGAAAGAGGTTAAACTTGTTGCAATAACTTTTAGACGGGCCCAAAAGGACAAACACAGAGGGAGAGAGAGAGAAAGAGAGAGAGAAAGAGAGAGAGACAGAGATAGGGGGAGTGAGAGGGCGACCCACACATACACATATGTTTTCATGAACAGCGATAAATGTTATTAACTTGGCCAAGTTTGCTCTGGGCACAAACTTTAGTAATTGAAGAACGCCCAAGCGTCGGCAAAATTAGCTGCACAAATGCCCAATTGGCCTATATGGCTATATATAAATACATAAAAATATATATATAAAAATATATGAAAACATATATCTAACACATTTATATATAGCACTGTAGTTGCTGCCTCACTTCGTAACTCTATTTAAAGACTTGTTGGCCATCCCATCTGATCGGAACTTTTGGAACTGGCCTCGTTTGGGTTGAAAGTTAAATTGAGCTTGAAAAGAAGTTGAATTGTGCTTGGGCATTGATTTAATGCTATTCCATTGTCCTATAACAGCTTTCAGCTCTCAGTTATTCTGGGGAAAAGAAAGCGAAAAATACTTTTATAGCTCGTTAGGCACTCGGCCGACGATTGAAGGTGTCAAAGTGGTTGAGCTCTCGGCCAGAGAGCAGACAACTTTGATGCGATTAAGCAGTGGAAGCACAACAGTACAACAGGATAACGGCAGAACGGACCGAGAGGACAAGAGCTTAAAAGTCTAAATTTAGCTAAAGAGCTACTCAGGGATTTTAGTTATTCTCTTATGCTGACTTTTTTTGTAATTCCCAATTAGTTTAGGTATTAAATGAGGAGCTAAGGCATTGATAGTTCGACTGTTAATGGGAGGAAGTTTAGAAAGTAAGTAAAATATGTGATTGGGAGCGAATGATTTCAAGGGATTCGTAAGAGAGATGTTACAATATAGTATATACATTGAACAATATGAAAAACCTGTACTAAATGGAACAGTTAGAGGAAGATAATGGAGATATCATAAAGTATGTAAAGTCTATACTATATATAGATACATTGCAGATGCAGTATATATTAAGTATATGTATGGCTGAACAATATGATGTACATCATGATATATAACATATATTTATTATTGATCGATACAATGTATGCATTCCTGATCCACAGGAATAGCTAAGTCGATGTATTTTCATTTCATCTTTATCCCTATGATTATATATAACTTTGATTTATAGTTAAGGTATAAATCAAAGAACATTGTCTTTCTTCATCTGTCAGGCAATTTGTGTTAGCTTCACACTGGAATGCATACTCATAGCAGCTTTTCGACTCGGCATAAGATAGGTATTTTTTTTATAATAAAACAGTATTCAAAAAAGAAGAACAACCCAGGAAACTCTGTAAAATTGACACAAAGCTAAACAAACACTAAAATATCTGGAAATATCTCATTGTGTGTATATCTCACTACCTGCTCTGATGAATAGGAAAGTTTATTTTTTATAACGTTTTTTTTCGAAATTATTTTCACTGTCCCGGGACAAATAGACGTCGTTGCTATGCAAGGAAGCTAGAGAACCGTTTACCGTTATTTTATCACATAGAATCTGCGAATAGAGAGCAGAAACAGCAAGAGAATCAGGAGAAAGAAACCCGAAACCCATTTACAATAATCGATAGGCAAAATTTGGAGCACCGAATGAGTGGAGCGAGCAGAATGGAGAACCAATTCAAGGGCTGCAGATGCCGCCGTCGCGGCCGCATTTGCGTCTGTGTGCCCCGGAAACATGTGGATCCGGCTTTGATCCAGGTGATGAACGATGCGCGCCGCCTGCGCGTCATAAAGAACCTGGCCGACGTGATGGAGAAGGACCTGATGGGCGTGGACATCAAGTGGGTGCTGTTCACCATGGCCATACAGAGCTATCGCTATGAGCAGCTGGTGGTGCCCTTTCCGCCGGCCTACACCACGACCAACGGCCTGAACATCGACTCGCTGAGCTTCGTCTCCGGCACCATGACCGAGCTGTCCACCTTCCAGCGGCGTCTGATCCAGAACCTGCTGTCGCCGGAGCAGGTGGAGCTGATGCACTGGCTGCTCGTGAAGAGCGGCACGCCGCAGCTGCGCCAGGTGTTGCGCAACGATCAGCCGGAGCTCTGGCGCCAGCTGGACTTCAAGCCGGATCCGCGCCCACATCTCATATTTCGCGTGGTGCGCCGCGGCCAGGAAGCCGCGCCAGTAGATCAGCTGGACTTGGCCAACTGCCTCTACTACAGCGGCGACATGAACGAGCTCTACTCACTGATGGCCGCCAAGAGCTATGAGCTGAGCAGCTCGAAGCTGGAGTTCTACGACGACCTGGAGCTGGCCTGCAGCATGGCCGAGCTGTGCCCCGGCTGGGGCTACTCCATCTGCGGCACGCTGCTGCGCTGCGTGGCCGTCTGCCAGCTGAGCCCCCAGAAGCTGCTGGAGGTGCGCTACTTGCTCATCTACAGCATGAGCTACACCCAACAGATGCAGGCCATACGCCGTCGCCAGTGGAAGAAGATGCAGCTGCAACAGCGCGTCAGCCAGGACCTGGCGCAGCGCCAGCAGCAGCAGCAGCAGCAGGAGTGGCAGCAGGAGGAACAGTGGCAACAGCAGCAAAGAGGCAACTACTACATGTACAGGGAGCGAGAGCGCGTGGAGACGGTCGTCGAGGATGACGATAGTCAGGTGACGTCAGAGACGCTTCAGCTGCAGCCGAAGCGTTCGCTGCTCAATTGGCTCTGCAGCCGTCGTAGCGCCTTCGTAGTGATCGGCGCGCTGACCATCGCCTCGCTGTCGATGGTGGTCAAGGATCTGCGCCCGATGAACCAATGGCGCCCCAGCTTCCTTACCCACTGATCAAATTCCCGTTGTTATTCGTGTGTTCGTGCTGTAAACAGCCAAATTGTGAAAGCGTGAAAAAAAAATTAAAAATTGTCAAAAACTGGAATCAATTTTGGTTATTTCCAAGAAATTTACAAGGTATCTAAGTGATAGGGGTGCAATAATATTTGGTCAAACACTCAACTCTATTTATATTTGGAATTCTAATCTTAAACACAAATATTGCCATATTCCAGCTATTACAGTGTAGGTGCTTGCTCTCATTTATGGCTTTCCAGGGTTATGCAGTGTTTGTTATACCCTGTAACCATTGAAAATATAAAATCAGGGTATATTGGTTTTGTGAACATGTATGTTAGAGGCAGATGGAGGCGTGGCAGAGTCTAAAGAGTATATAAAATCTTGTTCAGGGCGACGAGCTGATTCTATACAGTCAAGTCCGTCTCTCCGTCCGTCTGTCCGTCCATATAAACGCTGAGAACTCGTAAACTACAAAAGGTAGAGACTCGACATTTGAAATATATACTCGCGTATACCATACGCATTTGCAGTGTATTCTATTTTTTCGATAACTTACCCCATTTTTTGTTATCGACAATTTAAATTTGTTTGGTAGAATGATTGTAATATCAAGTCTTCACAGGGTTCAGGGTATCTCCTAGTCGCGCAGTCTCAACTAGAGCAATCTTACTTCCTTTTTTTTTTTGGCATGCCACACGCGTCTGCCACATATCGCGTAGGCATGTTGCTTTGCTCGTTGAAGCGTGAGTGAGCATTAAAGTGTTTTCCCATGTTCATTCGCCCCAACCCATCGCCCATTCAATTTGACTGGGAGAGTTGTGTGTGTGGGTGTATGGGTGTGTGTTGACCCAATAACTAAATGCGCCTCATATGAAATTGATATTAGATGAATGTAGTTTCAGTTTGGCAAAAGTTTTGCAAGATTGAAACTCAAGTTATTACCAATCATGAAGTTCAGTCAAAATGTCAAGAGCTTTTGGCTTCAGCTCAAAGCTTAAGCACATAAATACCCTGTAAAGACAATGTGGGCTCATGCGACTCTTATCTTATAAGAGATTTATAGAAAGAATTACAAAATATTAGGAGTTTTAGAGGCAAGAGGGATTTTTTTTTTATAAATATTTAATACTTTTAAAAAATTTTAGGGTAGAATGAATACCATTATTATATTTAAGAAAAACTTAATTTTTAAAAAATTTAAAAGTTTTTTTAAGAACCAGAAAATAAAGACAAAGACCTACTGCGGTATAAGCTAATGCTTGTCTTTTAAGTCCTGGTAATCTATAAAATTGGCCAGAGTCCGACCACGTCTGGCATACCCCATGGCACTCTCTTGCATAACTGTTAATGCTCTCAACATTCCATGCCCGTTTCAGACTCTTTTTCTTTACGAATAACTGGCCAAGTATATATATATATATATATATATATATACTATGCGAACTGACCCGACTATGGCTCGTAGCCAGCTTTATTACATTTCCCTTCGGTTGGCCCATTGATGGGTTTATTAGCAACTGTAGCAAACGGTTCTATGGAATGCGGCTTGTGGCGTTTCACAACTGGCTAAACACCAAAATCGTTCAAACATGCCAGCATCTCTCTGTCTTCCTCTCTCTATGTCTGTCTCTCTCTATCTTTCTCTTGCTGCGCCACTTGACTGTGCTGTTGAAATATGCAAAACACGCCGCAAAATTTCGTTGCTCAAGAAGATATCGAGTAACTGGAAAACTGGCTCGATGCCGTCTTTAATATGCAAAAGCCACTCGTGTATACAAATAATGTGCACGTTAATAAACACGCATAGATCATGCATGAGCTGCGAGAGGGAAAGAGAGAGAGAGAGAGAAAGAGGGGGCAGGGAAGCTGAGGGCGGCAAGGACTAAATAAACAACTGAGGCGAAAGTGAAACAAATCTTTTGTTGTTCTGCGTATCGAGGAGCACGTTTAACGGGTCGTATGCGCAATCTACACCAAACTGCTGTCAATTCATCTGTGTGTGTGAATGTCAAATGCATCCACAGTCGATTGGCTTTCACTTAATTTCAATTTGAATAGCAACAACAACACGAAACATGACCAAAAATGTGTGTTTTCTGTGCGAAATAAAGCAAATCTGTTGCTCAACTCAGATGCAAAGCAATAAATATTGAATGAATACATTAGCTACGAAGCTAATTGTAATCACTATGTGGTTGCACACAGGTTCAAGCTGTTATTAGGCATATATTTAAATGTACATATATTTTAATATATTTAAATAGACATATTAGAAATATTTTTGCTTGACAACTCAGGGAACTTGGTGACTACGAATGCTAAGGTAAGCAAATTTTATGTGCCAAGCTGTATGAAATATATTTAATATGACTGTAGATGCTCTAACTCTACCTCTACCTCTACCTCTACCTCTACCTCTACCTCTACCTCTACCTCTACCTCTACCTCTACCTCTACCTCTACCTCTACCTCTACCTCTACCTCTACCTTTACCTCTACCTCGACCTCTACCTCTACCTCTACCTTGACCTCTACCTCTACCACTACCTCTACTTCTACCTCTATCTCTACCACTACCTCTACCTCTACCTCTACCTCTACATCAACCTCTACCTCTAACTCTACCTCTACCTCTACCTCTACCTCTACCTCTATCTCTACCTCTACCTCTAGCTCTACCACTACATCTACCTCTACCTCTACCTCTACCTTTACATCTACATCTACATCTACATTAACATTTACATTTATAACAACATCTACATTTATATCCATCTCAAAGAACTTATATCCATCAACAAAGAACAGCGATTATAACAGATACATCTACATTTAAATATACATCAATATCTACATTTACATCCACATCTACATCTACATTTGCCGCTAGTAACTCAGTGATTATATGAGATATATCATAGAAATTTGTTCACAATTCATAATTGAAATGTTTTTTATCTTAGTATTCACCCACTTGAGTATTATATTTATGCCCTGAATACCACATTAAGATCGTAAAGTCATCCAATCCATCATTGCTGAAAAGCAGTGGGTGGTACAAGCGCTGCAGCTGCATAGTGTGTGTGCTCGTGTGTGTATGTGCATATATATGTGTATATATATTCTATATATCCACATAATTATTAATATTTACATCCATACATCTATATGTATAACCCTATCTTAAAGTATATACGAATGCCAACAGCCTAGGATAAAGTCTAGATCAGCTGTGCTTAGGCTGCCCGGTATCAACTAGTCGTGCACTCCCGCCACTCTCCCCACTCTTCCCACTCTAAACATATATATTTCAGGGCTTAGGCTGGGCGAGGCCGTGTGTGTGGGTGCGTGTGTGTTTGCCCGTTGTTTGGCTGGCTCGGAATGGGTTCCGTTTGGGGGCCTTAACTTGCGCTTGAGAAATTTATTTATTTATTTTAGCGTTCCGTAGATTTATGCAAATACTCCCGCTGAAGTCTATTAAATTTGCATATTTATCAATTTGTTGTGCGTGTGTTCTTTTGCGCGTTGGCTCGTTTGTTGTTGCTAATGTTGTTTGGCTTTGCCAGCGTATTTTAATTATTTCCCTGTGAGCCGATGCCCTTAACTTGTTTCGAATTTCATTTGCATAGGCGGCGCAGGCACAGCCGTTAGCTGATAAACGGCCGAAATGCGGGAACGAAAAAAAAAAAAATTATATAAAAATGAAGAAAATCCAAACCAGAAAATAAATGAAGAAAATAAATGAATAAATAATAATATAAATAATAATAAGGCAACAGCTGAGAGATGAAGCTGAAAAATCTTGCCGCAAACATGGCGTATACTTAATAAGGCTGCAATCCAATTAGGAGGCTGGACTACATCAAAGGCAAAGGCGGAACGACGCACTGTTCCCGCTCTCTCCCTCTCTCTCTCGCTCTGTCTCTCTCTCTCTCTCAAGTCGTTAGGCGATCAAATATTAAATGGACATAGCTTCAATGTGGCACAGAAATTAGCCCTCTCCCTCGCCATCTCGCTCGCTCTCTCTCTCTCTGTCTCTCTCTCTTTCTCTCTCTAAGCACTTTGGGAACTCTCAACGCAAAGGCAATTATCATTATGATAATTAAAATGTATGAGCTCGTGTCGGTGTTGGTGTCCTCAACTCTAGCTGGCTCTAATGCGCGTCGCCCTTCATCGTCGTCCATCTCTCGGCATCCATTTTCAGGCGGCCGAAAGTCTGCTTAATACCTGCCGGAAAGTTGTGGACTTGTTGACTTGTTGCTCCGCTGCACAGCATAAGCCACAACTACTTTGGGCAGTGAGCAGCTTAACTAAGTGGCTCTACGATAAACCTAATGAATCTCCCGCCCCTGCGTCCATGCGCTGGGACACAAATCTGCTCAGCTAAATGCTGCCCGAAATAAATAACTTTATGATTGATGTCGCACTCTGAAGACATCGAGTTAAGTGGTTCCTTATAAGCTAGGCGCATCATCTTATTATATACGTTATATTATCATTAGGTTTACGCCTCTCGGCACTAAGAGACCGTTTACAGTCTGTTTACTCGCTACGCAACTACTGGCATGCAATAACAATCAACTTTTCTACAGATTATTATATGATATATGTACACAATATATTTACAGCTGTCAATCGATCAAACAGCTCTTGCTGTCCATTCAGGGAGTCAGTCTATTTGTCAATCAATCAACCATAAAGCCAGGTTGTTTATCTATCAGTAAATCTATTATACAGTCAATCTATTATACATTCATTCCAAGAGTCAATCAATTACCCTGTCCGACAATCATTTAATCAATATCCATATGGGCCATCAGTCAATCAATTAGCTATACAGTCAGTCGTTAATCAATAATCAATCAGTCAGCCTCTCAGCTATCTAAAAACAGTTAATCAATCAGTAAACTATATAGTCAGTCAGTCTGCCTATCAATCGGTCACCACTATCATCAGTCATCAATCAACTATCGAACAGGCAGACAATCAATTATTTAAACAATTAATCATAGTCTATTAGTTAATCAATCAATACTATAGTCAGTCACACAATCACTCAATCAATCCGCCAGTCTTTCAATTATCTACAATCAGTCAATCAAGCAGTATATCATCCATTCATGGGTCGGTCAATCGTTTAATAATCAGTTAGTCAAAGACAAACGCGGATCAAGTCTATCAATAATCAAAGCCAGCGAATTCCGTCAATCAAGATCAATTATTCAGTCAATCAAGCAGATGTCTGCAACCCAATTAATCAGTCTGTCAATCAATCAAGCATTTACTTCATCACTCAATCATCTATTTAGATTGTTGGTCATTCGCTCAGTTAAGCTATCAATCAGTCCGTCAATCACTCAAGCACTTCAACTTCATTAATCACTGTCAACTTTGCAGTGTTTCATATATTCATATATTTAGACATTCATATATATTTACAGGTTATACAATCTACTCTATATACAATATAATACAAGTATAATAAAAGAGATATATATATATATATAGATATAAATGTGTACAATATAACTAAGACTTGACGACATGTGTCTGCCAAACTTTTATGCAGCTTTTACTGTTTTATGCCGTCTTAAATCTCGGATAGTCGTATTATTCTCAAGTATGCGCATCACAGCTGAGACTGCGTAGCGGAATCTTAAAAACAAAACAAAAATCTGTGTTCAAGTTTTTTATTTTACAACACGAAATTTGAGCGCTTTTTTCATATGCGCCTTAGCTTAGTATTAAGAGAGGGTATATTGGCTTTGATAGACATAAATTAGATTACAAATGCATAGAGTTCGAGTCCTTAAATCTTTCAGTTAACTTATAATTGATCTTCTCTACAGATAGATCTATAAAATATATGATTCGTTCATGGGTTAGCTAAAACTATGAAGATTTTTAACTAATTTCAGTTGTTCGGCTTTAAGTTTCGACTAGGTGCCATGCGGCTGGGCATACCCGACGACAATGCTCTTACTTGTTTTTCACTTAACTTTTACTTTTAGCTTTTGCTTGCGATAATTTTACGTTTGTTTGATGTTTGTGTGACAATGTGTGTGTGTGGGTGTCTGTGTCTGTGTGTGTGGGTGTGTGTCTGGCTGTGTCTTTAGTATATATGCATTGGCATTTACAATGCTTGCAATTTAAGCGCTCGTAAAATAAAAACAAACAACTAAAGAAACGGAATTTTAGTGTCCCACGGTCGAACGGGACCAAGTTCCGCGCCCTTGATTGCTGCCCTTTGCCTTTTGCGCTCTCCACTTCCTTTTTGGCCCATATGCCACGCCCCCATCCACTGGCCCGCCCCCCTCCCTTACCTCCAGCATTTTATTTGTCGCTGCTAGCAACAATTTTCTTTAGCGCTTGCTCTGCGCCGCGAAGCTCGTTTGGCACAGAAACTGAAAAGTTGTATTGTTGCAATTTGTTGTGCGCTGTAATTGTTGGCCATGCACTGCCCTTGCTGGGGCTAACAGTCTTCACACACACACACTCACACGCACGCACACACGCACACAAATGCACACTTGACATCCATTAAAATGCATTCAAATGCATTCGCATAGCTTGCATTGTTTGCAGCCCTGCACATTTCAGACAATCTTGCTCTGCCTTTTACTTTACCATCTTCATCTTCCTCTCTCTCTCTCTCGTTCTCTCTCTCTTTTTCAGCTTTTTGTTGCCCACTGTGCGTACACTTGAGTACAGCTGAAGCCCGCCAACAACGAACGCCTGAATGCCACTTGAAATCGAATCACAGTTTGCTCCTGCACTTGCCACGCCTCCAGCGCCGGCTCCACCCCGCCCTCGCCTCCTCTTGACGCCTCTGGCACCTCTTATCGCCTCTTGGCCCCTCTTCATGTCGCTCACTTGGCTGGTCATCAACAGCATTTTGAAGTAAAGCACTTCGGCGCGTCGTCCCTAATGAAAGCTCGCTTAATATTCAAAAGCGAAATTTCAAGACTTTTCCTGGCAACAGGCAACAGGCAACGGGCAACAGGCAACAGGCGACAACTGCGACAGTTGGCAACAAGCGGCCAAAAATGTGAAACTTTGGCAACTATTTAAGCAATTTGTTGCCAGCTCCAGCAGCTGTTTCAGCCAAAACACTTGAGGCAACAGTTTGGCATAGAAATGAAACAAAGACAAGTGGGCGAGTGCCGCAGACGGGTATACATGACTGGTTGATGCCGAGCAGGCTAGGAAGAGCTGATCACGGCTTATTTCTAAGCTTTTGATACATAAAGGTATTTGGATATATAAAAAATGATAATGTGTTTATCGCGATATTCGATGTCAATGACATGTTTAGGCCATAAAAATGTGAAGTAATTCATGATAGATATTTAGGATAAATTCAAATAACATCCATTTTGATTACTATTTAAAATATGTGCATTGACTGCAACAGTTCACAGAACAAAGAGACTCGACTCTTGCGAGTTTCTTCAATATCGATAAATATCGATGTTAATATACTTAATTTCTTTTGCATAACTTTGATATACCAAATTTGTTCTGTGTACTGTTGCAATCACTGCATAGATCTAAATAGAAATATACTTATACTGCTTGTGGTATATGTATACTCGTCTGGTATACACTCGTGTACCACATGCAGTCTAAGTATATTTCTATGTATGAAATTTCATCTCTGCAGCTTTTATAGTCACTAAGCAAAATACCCATCTTGAGCCATTCACAATAAATGCAACAATATATGTCTTAAGTTTTGCGCTTCAAATACTTTTTGTCAAAAATTCACTAGAGTTTTTTGTTCGCTTCATTGTTCGCAGCATCTTTAGTTTATCAAACGTCTCCACAGCATTCTCAATTCCCCTTTGTTGTATTTTTTTTTTCTATTTAGTAGTTTTTATGCATTTTGACAAGTTAAGCACTCGGAGAAAAATATAAATAAAATAAAATAAAAGTCTAACCAACTCTTAGTGTGTTTCGAATCAATAGCTATAAGTTATCGATAACATTTAATATATAAAATATTCTACGAGTCCTGCTATTTCATTGTGAATCATATAGATTCTGCCAAATATGTTAAAATAATTTAGAAAAATTAAGATTTTGTCAATCAATAAACAAATTTAGAGCTGTACAAAATTGAGATATTATCAATGGCCCATCAAACAGTGTTGAAAAACGCCATAAATTGGGCATCAGCAGAGATTCAGTCGAGTTATCCACAACAAGAGCTTATGCCCCAAGCACCTACCGCAAAATCCAAGCAGATATTTCATAAATGTTTTACATTCTATACAATGGCGTAAAAGCAACATGCAAACAAAGTTGGAAATAATAAAATATCTGAAATAATCGCAACTTAATTGCCATTTCTTGCTCTACAGCTCTGGTCTGGTCACCCTCTCAACAGGCAGCAAAGCCATTAGCAGTTTGTTTGCTAGTTAGTTAGTTAGACAGGCAGTTAGCCAGCATTTTACTTAATGTTTCCGTGCATAAAGTTCCGCTTCAACTAGTTTTAGCTGTAAATACGCAGATTTGCGTCTATTAAGCTCAGACAGTTCCAGCGTGTTTAATGCGCCTTTATGACGAATTCCATTTTGTCCGGCAAAATGTTTTCGGCTTTGGCTTGCGAATTCTACGAAATTCACAATTTTGCCATGATTTTCATGAATTTCTATATATTTTTTGTTTTCAGTTTTCAGTTTTCAGTTTTGTATTTCGCTTTTTTTTCCACAGCTTATTTTGCGGTTTCCATTTATTTTGCGGAAATCCACTCGAAATCTGGAAGAACTTCGGGCCGCAGACAAATTACAATTTTCGCAATATGAGAATTTCCATAGAAAACTTTTGCCTTGCCACAGACTCTCTCTCTCTCTCTCTCTCTCTCTCATTCTCTCTCTCTCTCGCTTTTATTTATCTAGCGCCTTTATGTGTAAACTATAAAAAAAAGTGAAAGCGTTATGAGCCACATAAAAATCTGCCCCATCGCATTGCAAGTAGCTCGTTTATTAATTGCCGCCGTGTCGAGCACATTAAACGCCAACCCAAGCGTTTCACATCATGTCCTCTGTCTGCCAGTGTGTGTGTGTGTGTGTGTGCTTGTATGTGTTTGTTTAAGAGTGGCCATAAAATTTGATGCTGCAACAGCAGCAGCCGCATCGAGTTGCCTGTCAGCCCGTTATTAAAAACTGCCACGAAGCAGCAGCAGCAACAACAACAACAACTACAACAACAACAACAATAACAACAACAACAACAACAACAACAACTCAGTCGGGCAGCTCCTGATCCTGAGCAAAAAGACATTAACCTGTCGCTCTCGTTGTCTTTGCCTGCTTCGCCTACGTGCCTGGACTTGTACCACTTGCCTACTACACTCTACTTTCCCTCTCTCACTCTCACTCTCCCTTTCTCTACTCAACTCTCTGCAACTTCAACTCTGTGTAGAGCTGCAGTAGTAAACCAGCCAGAGCAATGCAGTCGCCGTCGACTGCTTAATACTCGCTCACAGTTCAATCAATGCGAAGATAAGGTACAGAATTATGTAGTAGAGCTGTAATCTTGTAAAACTTGATTAAGTTGTCCATGTAGGCAGCACAAACTTAAGTATAATTAATATATAAAAATTCTTTAATAAAATATATAAATGTTTTTATATACACTTACTATATATATATATATATATACAGATCTGTTTTTAGAGAGTAAATCAACTTGATGCTTCTATTTCCTGCTTACCCTAGATTTAATTTTGATAATCCATTAGCCACGCCTCCAAAAAGCGTATACATACGTATATTTTCTATCCATCTATAGAGTAGACAGACCTTAACTTATGTAAAGCTCACTCTCTCTCTCTTTTTTTCTCTCTCTCTCTTTTTTTTTTCTCTCTCTCTCTCTCTCTCTCTCTCTCTCTCTATGACTCCCTCTCTCTCTCTCTCTCACTCTCTCTCTCTCTCTCTTCTCATTTCTTCTTCTCTCTTTACATGACTACTCCTATGCAACAGTCTATACATATATATAAATTTCCACATTTACAGCTAACCAACTAATATACTCTTTTCACACAAGGCAAGCGAGTATTAAAGGCAAACAAGCACCGCTATGAAGAACAGTCAGCGGTGAGTGGAGGCAAGCATAATACGTCTATTGGTTTCGCTCTGGAAGGCGGAACAATTTCAGATTAAAATAATGATCTAATTTATTATAATCTATTATGTAAATTTATGTTAGGGATATTTCATTAACATTTAATACGAGTAATTAAAGCAGATTTGCAATATATTAATATACACAAATATTAAGTCAGGAATATTGAATTGCTGCTGCGATTAGTCTTTTTTTATATAAATGGAATACCCTTAATATAATTGAGGTAATTATTTTTATTGTATATATATACTGGCTATTAGAGTGTAACCAAAATATGTGTACAGTGTAACGAATAGGCATATTGACGGTTAGCTTTACTCAAGGGAATACCCTTAACGCTAAGGGTACTAGTGCTTAAAGTCATTTGAAAGGAATTTCGATTTGAATTGTTGACAGTTTTTGAATATACGAAAGGTGTTACATTATTCTCACAGCCAATTGGTGCGTTTTCCAACACTGGCAACACTATATTTAGAAGTTAATTGATGAAAGAAATACTATTTCCATGCATATTTCAGTTATATTTATATTGTATATGTATAAATATATAAAGTCAAATATCTATATAGCTTGAAAATACAGTTTTAAGTCATTTAACAACACTGGCTCAGGTTTTCATTAATTTAGCAACGCAAATCGGAACGACAAATCATAACAATAATAGCTGGAAAATTGACAGCATATGCCGTCGGGCAGGCAGGATTTTCATATTGTTAAAGCATTTCCTTCCGTTTCGCCCGATTCGTTTTTATGCGCCATTTCCTGTTGCTCTGCGCCTGTTGTTCTTTATGTCAGCCGAAGTTTCCGTTTGTTGTTACTGCATTAGCATTAAAATAACGCATGCGCCCCCTAGGCCAGCGCCCAGTGTAGCTCAGCTCCAGACCCCACCCCACCGCGAACCGTGTTTGCCTTTTTACTTTTGTATTTTTTTTTTTTTTTTTCACATAAACAATAATTCAAGTTGAATCTCTTCAGTAACGGGAGTTATTTAAGAGCAGGAAAAAGCAGTTGCTGCATATAGCAGTTGGCCAAATAAGAGTGATACTATTTGAAATTACTATATCTTAGTAGATATAGAAGTTATCGATAATCTAAAAATGCTAAAATATTCATTGATATATGCCATTTAATTAAATATTTTTAAAAATTCATTGAATATTCGATCTAATGCGTTCTGTTATTGCTCACCTTATATATCTGTTGTATATGTATATACTTATATCATTAAACTATTCATTAGCCTGGCATGTGCCGTGCATGTTGCAAC
The DNA here is from genome assembly GCA_035045145.1 of Drosophila meridionalis. Taxonomy (NCBI): domain Eukaryota; kingdom Metazoa; phylum Arthropoda; class Insecta; order Diptera; family Drosophilidae; genus Drosophila; species Drosophila meridionalis. The sequence goes on from JAWNPG010000030.1 coordinate 3,035,069, forward strand.
ATGTTGCAAGCACTGACTTTGCCCACCTGCCGACTGTCTGCATACCTGGCTGCATTAAATATTAATTAAGTAATTAATTAAGTTTCGACAAGTGCACAGTGAACAACAAAATGGGCCAGTCATAAGCCAGATCCGGTATCCAATTATCAACAAATTAGAGCACAATGTCTTTGTATAAGGTCAATTGGAAGCGATTGCATCAAAACTGTGCATGTTGCGTGCTAATCGGAGCGAAAGTTAAATTAGGTTGAATAATAAACTTAAATGCAATGCAGAGAAATCAGTGAGTGCCAATAAAAAAGAGGTATACTAAAAGTTATTTACGGTTGCCAGCAAAGCAGAAAGTGACCATAATATATCAATAATAATAATAAACGAAACTCATCTTAAGCCTGAAGACGAGAAATGCTAGTCATATGATAAGTCCAATAAGAATTTTATGTTCATTTTTATATTTTAAAAAATATTTCTTATTCTTATAACCAAACTCAATTCATGATTATACATTTTTCATAACATCTATGTATCCATTCATCTGTATCCCCCCCTCACTCTGTACTCAGTAGTCAACTCATTATCATAACTCATCCCGGCCATATATCACATTCATCACTCGACTCTAATAACTTGTATAGAATATAACACCAAACACGAAATAAATCTATAAAATAACAAATAGAGTGAAGACTGCTCGACTACGAAATACCCTGAACACTGTAAAGATTTTATGTTCTAATCTACTTTGCACACGATATCTCAGCACTTATACGGACGGATGGATAGACGGAAGGAAGGACGGGTGGAAGGACAAACAGATGAACGGACGGATATGGCTGGATCAACTGCGATCGTCGCTCTGATCAAGACTATATATGACTTATGGGGTCTGGCACGTCTCCTTTTGCCTGTTACTTGCATTTTTATTGAAACCATTATACCTTAATTTTCCATTTGCAATGGGTTGTAGTATCTGTCTTTCCCATTAAATTGTATCATTTTATTCCATAAGACTTTCATATTTCGACTGCAAATAAAATTTGTTTACATTGAACTTTAAGCACTTTTGAACTTAAATTTTTACTGCGCCTCAAAGAAAATTCCTTGAGAGAATGTTTTTTATGTTCGTTAAAAGCGCGCAGAAGGGAGTATATTGGTTTTCGAGTAGTATATAAGAGACTATCTAAAGCGTGTCACTTGCAGGCCTAAGACCTTTTCTTAGAATCCAGATATTTGACACACTCGCCATCGCGCCTGATGAGCAGGCATTGGGCAGTGGGCTACGCCCGTACCGCAACAGTTTTGCCTGCCTGCCATTTGATATCTGTTTCAATTTTCAATTATATATTTCATTTGTCGTTTGCTGTGTCAATAAATGCTGCTTTAATTTTGCCCTCCGCATCGCGTCGCATCGCATCGCATTGGCATTGTAATTGCCATTGTAATTGCAATGTTTATGATGTTGATGTTGGCTAATTATTTGCGAGCAGTTGCGGAATTTCATTCCGCTGTGCGACAAGGAATTCGGAGGCATTTAATTATCATTTTACAAGCGCTCAAATGTCGATTTGATATTTAGTTATTTGCTCTCGACTCGGCTGGAGTGGACGACGTGGAATGTAATCGAGCTACCGGCCCGGGGCTGAGGTGAGGGTGGGCGCAAAGCGTGGGCTGCTGGCTCAAGTTCTGCGCATTTATGATTTATTGAATACCCTACACATGTAGCAGAAGGCATATTAGTTCAGACAGTCAGTCATATCTATGAATATAGATATAGATGAACATAGATTTTATATACAGCTAAACTTTTCAATTATCTCATTCAAGTGCAGGGTATTTAGCTAGCCTGCTAAGCCTCGCTCGCTCGTCAACCCTTTGCCTGGAAACGTAATAAAAAAACTTTTTCTCTTTTCCTTGGGACACTTTGAGATATTTGAAAATTGTAATTTTTGTTCCGTTTAACCTTTTGTTACGACATTGACATCCGAATTGGGACACTTTGCAGGCTATTAACTCCAGCCACTTGTTGGCCAACTTTTTTCAGGGGCAGCGAGCGAGGGCCGAGTCTAAAAAGCGCCCAAGGGCCACTGCGTTAATGTTGCGGAATAATCTAAATACCTGTTAAAGCTAGGCGAAAAGAGCAGTGTCAGGCAATACAATTAGCAAAGGTTTTCTCTACATTCCACATCCATTATGTTGGTTATGCTAAGTGATATGATATGAGTTTATAAGAGATGTGCTTGGGTTTGTGTATGAATAAGTTTTTAGAGAGTGGTGTGAAAATATGTATCAACTCGTCTGTGGAAGCTTCTTGAATATGGCTGGGATTTGAACTAATTCAAAATAATGTAGAGTATCAATAGTGTTGCTGTTATAGTTAGTTTACTGGAAGAGTTAGAGCTCTAAGTCAGTCTTTGAATTGGACGTTTTTTTTTTTTTATTACTGATTATATTATCTGAATATTAATTTGAAGGTATCTTCTGTTTATTTTTATAAGGTATATTATGTTCTTTCAATCAAAAACTGAGAGTCATAATCTAATAATATCTGCAAGTCTACTTTAAAATGATGTTTTATATCTTTATTAGATCTCTTAAAGCATAGTATGGATTTATGCATACGCCCAGGTCAGAGCCATAGTCTTATTTATATGCTTATCTCTCTCTCTCTCTCTCTCTCTCCCTCTGTGTCTCCCACCTCCTTTCAATGCTTGAAAGTCAGTGTATCTCCGAGTCTAGATTTAACTTATTATTGATATCTTTATTGGATATACACCCAGGTTAGTCTAAGCCATAGACTTATTTATATGCCTTTCTCTTTCTCTCTCTTCCTCTCCATCTTTTTCTCAATACTTGAGAGCCATAACAGGGTATCTGCTAGTCTAGAGTCAACTGTTTATATCTTTATTAGATCTCTTAAAGCATTGTATATATTTATGCATACATCCAGGTCAGTCTGAGCCATGGATTTGCTTACATGTCCCTCTCTTTCTCTCCCTTCTCTCTCCCCCTCTCTTTCTCTTCATCCAGCTAAAATGCTTACTTAAAACTTTGATGGCGCACTTTGGCGCTTGCTTTAAGGCTGCACAAGGCCGCAATGCTTTAAACTAGGACCTTAGCCTAGAGCCAAGAGCGCGCTGGCTGTCTGTCTGTCCGCCTTCGCTCGCCTGCCACGCCCCCTGCGTTGTCTTTTGTGCTCACTCTCTCTGCTGTTGTCCTCCCCTTCTCCCTCTCTCCCTCTCTCTCTTTCTCTCTTTTTTTGTGGTTTAACATTTTTGACGCTACTTGGAAATTGAACATTTTGCCGCAATGGCGCTTGGCATATTTAACGCCTGTTGCAAACAGCGAGGGAGTGAGAGACAGAGAGAGAGATTGAGTGAGTAAGAGAGAGGCAGGAATGGTGTCGGCAAAAAGGAGGCCGCACTCAGCGCCGACAGCGACGAGCTAATAAAGTTAGAAGCTGTCAGGCGCGACAGCACACAGCGAGCGACAACTGGGCCGCAAAGCAATGCGGTTAAAATGTGGACACACAAGCAGCAACAGCAACAACAACAACAACGACTGAGACAACAACAACAACTCAGGCCAACAACAACTGAAACCAACAACAACAATTGTCAGTAGGACAGCTGCAACAACAGCAACCGCAACCATTGTCAAGAGCACTCAGCGAACAAAAAAAAAAGCAAAAAAAATACTGATAAAATTATAAGAGTAGCTGCAAGGTAAGCAGATGCTGCGCTTACAAATACCCTGTAAAATTTAATTTAAATATATATTAAAAATATATAAATCAAATATAAATATAAAAATATATAAATCATATAAAACAAGAGATTAGGCTTATAATATCAGATGTAGAATGGGCTTTACCTCTAATTGCAGCACGAACCTATACTATGTCAAAAAGTCTTATACTCTAAAAACTTGATAGAAACTTGTTAAATATTGGCAAAAGGAAGCAATGGTTAGATTTCATTGCCTATGCTTGCATGCATGAGCTGAGTATAAGTTGTCTGTACGCCAAGCATAATAGGAGAAAACTCTTATACTCTGACTATAAGAAAACTTGATGGGAACTTGTTGAACTTTGGCAAGGAAACAATGTTTAGATTTCATTGCTTATGATTGGATACATGAGTTGAATATAAACTGTCTTAATCCCAAGCAAAAAAGCAAAACACTCTTATACACATATATACGCATATGCATATATAATAAAACTCTTATACTATGACAGCTAAATCGCTATCTTATACTATCTACCTATGATAGCCAAAGTTCTATATTATACTATCTACTTATGACACACAAAGTTCTATCTTATACTATCTACATAGCACAAACAAAGTTATATCTTATACTATCTACTTATGACACTCAAAGTTCTATCTTATACTATCTACATAGCACAAACAAAGCTCTATCTTATACCATCTACCTATGACAGTCAAAGTTCTGTCATATATCATGGATAGAAGAGGGGTATTCCACGTCAAGAACTCTTAAACTCTTATACTAAAAGTCCATAAGTGGCAAAAGTTGTTAGGGAACTTTAAGACTATCTATAGTTTCCATAAAAAAGCTAATAAAAAATAATATAAAATATGTTTAATAAAATATTACTTAAATATTTTCTATACAAAATTCTAGTTTACAACAGAAGCTGAAATACTACAAAAATAAAATAAAAATTCCAAAAGTATTTCATTTGATTTTTGATGAAAAGCATTCCTTAAGGAGCTCAGCAACTGCGTGTGTGTGTGTGTGTGAGAGAGCAGCTGACTGGCGAGCAAACAGAACTTAGAGCGAATCAATAAGTGAAAGCAAAAAACAGACGAAGAAGAAGGAGAAGAAGAAGATGAAATGAGTAGCAGACGATGGAAGATGTGACCCCTCCCCTGGCGACCCCCAAAGTTCATAAATAAATAAATTCAGGTGCATGCGAGCGTGGCAAATGAAAGCTTTAAATAAGCAGCCGAGAGCGCTCGACAGCTGAACGGGACACACAAGGATAAACAGGACGAAATTCTAACGCTAACGATGCAATTAGTGACCCACTGCGTGAGTGTGTACAGGTGAGTGTACAGGTGAGAGTGTGCGTATGTGTGTGTGTGTGTGTGTGTCGCTTGTTGCCATGTGGAAAAAGCACAGATCGAGTCGCCCACGCTGCCAGCTGGAAACTTCAACAATGTCAAAAGCAAAGCGCAAAGCAACATAGGCTTGAGATGTTGATCGACTAGCAGATACTACGTAGTAAGCAAGATGAGATAGGATGGGTATGAGAAGTGAATGGGCATACATTAATAGAGCCTCTCCAGCTATTGTCTTCTGCTCATAAAAGTCAAGCTCTTGTATTACAGGGTATACAAGTGCTGATTGACTATCAGATACTACACACTTTGTGGATATTAGTATAAGGCAACATAGTTATTTATAGTTATTCTATGGAGCCATATTCACTTATAACATTTAAGGCAATTACAGGGTATTTAAGCGCTGATTGACTAGCAGATACTACGTACATATGATTTATAAGTATAAGCAGGAATATATGCATCCCATTATGTTTTAAGAAAAAACGTATGTTTGTCCCAAATGGAATAAGTACAGGGTATATATGTAGGTGTTGATCGACTAGTAGATACCATATAAATTCCATACATAAATATGTACATGCAAAGACATAAATTTATAGATGTTTTCTCTTATGTTTTCTTTATATAAGAAAAGTTCTTTAATTACGGGATATATATTTTATTTATATTTGAAATAAGAAACTAAGCAGACACTGATATTGCATTAAGACATAACATATAGCCTTAGCATACTTATAATAATGCTTCAATTTTGCAATTTTTACAGGGTATCTACATTCGTTGTACAACACTTCAATGTTTGACTAACTGCCGCGCACTTGGACTATTTAGCTTTACACATCTATGCACGCGCGACTCGCTGTCTCTTCAAACACAATGCAGTCGAAGTGAATAGATGCAGTTGATATCAGATATCATTCTATGATTGAGTTTTTAGATGATTCATAAATAAACTGAATACTGAATATTTATAGAACTGCACGTTATCGATGCTGAAGTATACTCATCAAAAAACGTATTACTCTTATTTGGTCAGCCTATATGAACTATAGATATAGATAGATATGATCAAAATAAGGTAATACTATATAATATAACTAATATATATGATATCTTCATTTCCATTAATTCGTTTCATATTATTCTTGACTCCATTTTAATACTTAACGCAAGCGCTTCTATTGACATGCCCAGCGCTGTGGCAGCTCGAGCTACTCGCTGACCATTGACTGGGCGTGGCAGAGCCGGAGCCAGAGGCCGGGCATGCCTAGTGTGTGGACACGCAATGCGAACACAAACAAATTAGCTGGATTTGTGGCAATGTTGTTCTTGCCGGCTCAGTCGCTGTCCTCAGTCGGCGGCGCCATCAAAGTAATGAGTAAAAATGTAAACAAAATCCGCATTTAATGCGGCTTAAGTGCCGCCTCTACCTCTGCCTCTGTCGCTGCCTCTGCCCCTGACGGTCTTCAAAACTTTGCCTTCCGTCCGCCCTGTCCGGTAATTAGTATCGCATGGCCCCCTAGAGGGGCAAGTGTTTTGGCCACAGTTAAAAACTTGTTCGAATCCATCCCTTTGGCGCTATCTAAAGGCCATTTCCCTACCACCCCTCCCTCCCTCCCTTAGGCAATTAATTATGCATAAAAATGTATTTTTATATCTATGCCAAATATGCCGCTGCAAATCCCGCTTCCTTTTCCGCATGACAAACTGCTTACTTTGTCATGTCTGTTCTACGAATTTCTTTTCTTTCACATACACACATATATATTATATATATATATATATATGTATATGCATATATCTGTCTATCTGTATATATATATTATATAAGCATATTTATCTTTTTTGAGGGTTTTTCTAATTACGTTTTGGCTGGGCTTTTGTGGGCTTTCGGCGAAGTTTTTGAAACGTAGCTTAATTATGTGGCAGGCAGCTCTCGACTCGCAGTTTTCTAAACTCACCCTCACACACACACACACACACTCTCTCCCTCTCCCCCTCTCTCTCCCTCTCTCTACACACTCTATTGCTGTCACTTGTTATGTCGCTTGAGCCGCCCTTTTACGAAATTGTAAAAAACAAATTTCAACAAATTGAAATTTGATAGAAATATTTTGGCTGGTTCCTTGACAGTCGCTACCCTGCCAGAGCCACGGAGGGGTAGTCGGGGGGTAGCTGCGGCCGGGTCTTGTCTTTTTATTTTTGGGGGGTTGGCGCTGGCCTGTTGCTGGGGGCTTGGGCCTGAGCCTAAGCTCAAGCGCAAACACAATTTTAAATTATACGCAAAAATGCCGGCGACAGGTAAATGCTCTTGCTTATGCGTGTGTGTGTGTGGGTGTGTGTGTGTGGGTGAGCGAGAGTGTGCAGCATTGAATTCAATTAACTGGGCAACTGTGTATTGCATTTAAATGTCACGCTAGTGACTCCATGACTTTCACTTTCGCCTGCAATTCACTGGGTATTTCAAATGTATAAGAGTTTTGTATAAGAGTGCGGAGAAAGATGTAGAGTAGCGTGAGAATAACAATATTATGGTGAAATATCACTAGTTTTATTGTCGACACGAACGAAGTATGGGAAGTATAAGATGAGCTCAGTCGCATAGATTATGATGATGTCTTTAAGGTAGTATAAGACTGCAAGGCATCTATAACTATCTATCTATATACATATATATAAATAACTGGAGACTGTTAAAGAGCTCTCGTGATATTAATATATTAAGAGAGAGGCGTTCACTTAGCTAAAGCTGTATGATTTGATTGTATAAAACTTTGTATAAGAGTATTGTATGAGACTGTTAATGGTATTTAGGCAGGGGTAGACTGTAGTCGTATTGTTTCAGAGTATCTTATAAGAGTACAGAATAAGAATATTGCATACGAGTAATGCTAGGAGTGTTGTCTAAGATTAGTGTATAACAGTAACAGTAAGAGAAGTTTAGAATCCGCTGCAGCTCTCACAATAAACAATTTCTAAAAAGTTTCATACGAAATATAAGACTTCGAGTGAAATAAATAACTTTAGATATCCAAGAACTCTTCAGATCAGAGTGAAAACCAATTACACTCACTTGTCACCCATTTCCTATATATATATATAAGGTCCTCTATCAACTTTCAGCTTGACCCAAAAGTCGAATACAATTTGCAGCTTTCAAGGTATAACAACTTTTTAGATTAGAACTGCAACCCATTGTAGTCTCGCACCGCATCTATTTTCCATCCATATAAATTGCTCAATCAACATTCAGGTTTTACCCTAAAGTCACAAACTGTTTTCAGCCCACAGCTGCTCATCTCAAAGTCCCTTTTGCGATCATTTAAAAGTTGTTTCTCAGATGTTTCCATTTAGTTTTTTTTTTTTTTTTTTTTTTGCCCCCTGTTTTTGGGGACATGACAAAGGCGCTCTCTAAGCTCAATACAAACTTGTTTCATGTTCTTTTTTGGTCTCCATTTTTTTTTTGGATTCAGCTTAAAAGTTTCGTAAGCCAGTGCCATGAAATTCATCATTTTGAATGCAGCACTTAAACATGGAATAGTCCGTTTATTTTGTGGTTGAGGTTTGGTAGCCTCTCCCCCGCTTCTGCCCGGTTTCGTGGTTTTCCCCGACAAGAAAGAAACAAAAAAAAAAAACAGCAAATAAAACTTTGCCTCGTATATCCCTCTACATATGTAAGTTTGTGGCATATCAAAAAAAAAAAAATGAATGAAAAAAGAAAAAGTTAGCAACGGACATGTGTGCACGTTGTCTGTCCCCAGTCCGGCTGTCCGTCCGTGCGTCCATGCGTCCGTCCGTCCAAGTTTGCCCTGAGCTTTAGGTAGACACACAAAAAAGTGTAAAGTGAAAGCTGCTGGAAAAAGTTTTTCAATTTGTTTATGCCGAGCTAAGTGAATTATTGCATTAGAATTATGAGTTTTAGTTGAGAAAAGGAAGCACGACTTCTGCATACTCGTTCAGTGAGAGAGGAGGTGGGAGTGTGTGAAGGGAGAGGGGGAGAAAGATAGAGAGAGAGTGTGAGAGGTAGATAACTAATGAGTGAGTGTGAGCAAGATATAGATATTTAGAGGGAGGGATGGAGATATATAGAAGAAGAGAGGGCGATGCTGTGAGATAGAGAGAGAGAGAGATAGTGCATATTAGTGTTTCAAGTTTCAGTTCAAATCTCTTATATGCATATAACTATCATCTTAATGACAGCACCTAGAAATCTAGTTGAGAATAATGAAATTAGATGCTTGAGTTTGATCTGAGCTACTCTCTAGATAGGTAAAATTTATGTATATAATAAGCCTTCTGGGGTGTGATAAGTCCAGAAAGCAAAGTGTGAGTGGGAACCGTCCCACAGCTTGAATCAATCAGATTTGAGACTTATCAGATTCTAACCAAAAAAAAATGCATGTTCTATAAATTCCAACTCTTATCACACAATATCACATTTCAACCACCTTCCTATTAAGTTTTCTCAACTTAGCGAGCATTAAGCAGTTGATTAAGCTCGACTCCAAGGCAATAACTTCTTTTTGTGCAGTTTTTCTTCAGGTTTGTTTTGAATTTAACTCGAGTTTTCAACTCCATTTTTGGTTTATAAAAATTGTATAAAGTTGATTTGCATATACATATTTGGATAATGACATTATACATATTTATAGATATAAATATATATTGTATATCAGCTGGATATATATAAATCGAAATTCAATTACACGAGATTTCAAAGCGAAATGCAGTGAAGGCGAGCAAACAAAAAGCATTAAATTAATATTGATGGCAATGTAAATAAATAATTAATTTATTATTTGAAGTCGCAAAAACTGAGCCACAAATAACAATAATTTGACAAAGCGCGAGAGGGAGACAACGGGCGAGAGAGGGAGAGAGAGAGCAACATATTGGCCGGCAAAATTATGAAATGGCAGCAAAATGATATTTCATTTATTTTATATGAGCTCGCTGAGCGCCTCTGTGTGTGTGTGTGTGTGTGTGTGTGAGGGAGAGAGGGGTGGGGGTTGGGGCTGGCATAAAGCTCTAGCGGATGCTGTGTCATCGCCATCGTCATTGGGGCCCCATTCTGACAATGATGGAGGAAGATTGATGCCCCAAAAGGCAACAAAAAAAAAGAAAGTAAAACAAAATAAATAACATAAAGGAAAAAGCGAACAAACATATGTAAATGTGGGCGGCAGAGGCGTGGCTGGCGTTTGTAATTTGCGCCTGGTGTGCATTACCTATACACCAATACAAACACACTCACACACACACACACACACACAGAGGCAAACAGGGCCAACAGCAGCAGCCGCAGCCGCAAAGTTTCCCATTGGGCGGCCAACTGTTGGGCAACAGTTGGGCAACGGTTGCTCTAATTAAATGACGACACAATTACAAATTGTAATTATAATTAGAGGAGAGCAAAAAAAAAGAAAAATAAAAAAAGTTTCGCAACCGACGCCTGTCCCACTTAGCGGGCGAAACTAAAGGAAAAACCTCAGCTGGGAAACTAACTTTAATCGGATCTAAAGTTGCATTTTAACTTTTGATTGAAAAGCGGGAAGAATGCGTGAGGAGAGAGAGAGAGAGAGAGAGGGAGAGAAAAATATACAGAGAGAGTGCGACAAATAATACGAGTGATTTAATGAGAGCGATGCTGAGAGATTACAGAAGCTAATGAAGGAAAGATAGAAAGTCAGATGGCGAGAGAAGAGGGCAAAGTGAGACAGCGAGAGAGAGAGAGAGAGAGAGAAAAAGAAATACAGAGACAAAGCGAACAGGATATGTAAAGATTATATCGAAAAATACAAATATTCAATAAGAAAGTAAAATAATATGACGTGAGAGAGAGAGACGCGACCAAGACGAAGACTAAGGGAAAGAGAGAGAGGATGAGGGTGCGAGCCAGACAAAACAGGATATGAGATAAATACACTTATAATAAGGCGAAAAATACCAATATTGAAGATGAGAGAGAAAATGAGAAGAAGAATGGGAAGAGGAATAAAAAGAGATAATAAGAAATACAAAGACTAAAAGTGAGAGAGAGAGAGAGAGAGAGAGAGAGAGAGAGAGAGAGAGAAAGGGTGAGAAAGAGCGAAAGAGAGACAGAGAGAGAGAGAGAGAGAGAGAGAGAGAGAGAGAAAGAGCGAAAGAGGGAAAGAGGGATATTGAAAGAGATAGAGAGGGAGACCGTCCCTAGCACACATAGATATATTGTGAAATAGGGATAGAAATTGAAATACGGGAGAAAAAGAAAGAGACACAAGAGACAAATACACAGAAAGAGAGGAAGAGAGAACTTGAAGAGCGAAAGGAGAGAAAAGAGTGAGATTGACTTGAAAAATTAAAGAGATGGACGTTAGAAGATGAAAAGAATGATATATAGATATATATATGAACTATTAGAGGAGATATAACAGACAGAGATGGATAGTAAGGAAAAAAGAGAGACCGTTTCTAGCGCACTATTAACCCCATAAATATCATTGAGAGAACGTAAACGTAAATAAAAAATTTAAATACATCTAAAGCAAAAATACATATATCTATTGATATATAATATATATATATATATATATATATATATATATATATATATATATATATATATATATATATATATATATATATATATATATATATATATATGAATTATCAGAGGAAATAGTCAAGCAACAGATAGAGAGAGTGAGAGCCAGGCAGGTATACCTATAAATTCTCCACTCTTCAAATACAATATTTCCCTCTCTATATGTTCTCTGACTCTCTCCCTATACCTCTTGATTCAATTCAATTTCTTCGCCCTTCACATACAATATTTTCTTTATTCAAATTTAATTCTCAACATTAAATCAACTCTGCCCACACGTCAACAGCAAGTGCTGAGAAGCATGCAATGTTTCATGTCGCTCATACAAATGATGATTTTGCACAATTAGTACGCCAGAGGGCGCTGCTGTTGATGCAATGTTTTGGCATTTTAGCAAATCGAAATGCGGTATGTTGCACTTGTCATGTGGCCTGCGGTGCCAAAGTCTACAGCTTGCCACACGCACACACACGCACACACACACACACATACGCACACATACATATACACTCGCCCACACAATGGCGGCGTAACAAGGAAATGCAATTATGATGCCAAATACAAAAGAATCAAGCACCACTCCGGGGCCATTTGATTCGATTTGTGCCATTTTATGGATACGTTCCAAAAATATTAATCACCTCAATGTTAAAATCAATAATTAAAACCCAGCAGCGCACGTGTGCGTGTGTGTGTGCGAGTGTGTGTGTGTGAAACATAAGAGTGCTTTTAGCGTGACTTTACCCTGTACTCAGTCTCACGCGCTTTAAAGGGAGTCTCTAGCATTGACTTCAGCTTGTAGTATATTTATTATAGTATATCATGATTGAGATGTGATCTAAAGGTATATAGATATGTATTTTTAATGTGTATATATAGAAGTAGATGTTATATAAAAGTAGAAATGACAAATTTATAACTGATCGTAGATGAAAAACAGAAGCTATCAAAGATATAAATTTGAACAGAATATATATAGAATCGATGTAGAAGTTTGGTTTATTGTTGTGAGATCTATTCGAAACAAATATTTTTGGAAATGATGAAACTTCTTATCAGATTCGTATACTAACAATTCTAAAGTTTTTGAGCTCTTTAAGATACAAGACATATAGAGAATAAAACTTTTCCATATTATATAAAAAAAAAAGGTTAGTCTAAGAACTTTGCTCTCTGAGCTTCATGACCTCTGACCATAAGGTCGAATCAGAGCTTGATCTATATCGAGAGCTGAGCATATAAGATGCTTATAAAATATATGCATTTAGTACATTTGCATCGTATCAACAATCCTGCCTACCTTAACAACCCACGTGTACAGGGTATTCATACAATATATACAATTGCTAATGTCAAGCTGTGTTTGTATGTGTATGCGTAGCAGCTGACGGCAAAAGGCAAACAATTGTCACACACACACGCACACACTCGCACACACATCTTGTTGATGTTACCACAATAAAATGGAGCATTCGCCCAATGGGTCGCCTCTTATAGCTCATGCTCTTCCCCTCTCTCTCTCTCTCCCTCTTTCTGTCAGTCTCATTCCCTGCCTCTGCTTCTGCCCCTCTCCATCTCTTTTGCTCTCTCTCCTTCTCTGCTCACTTTGTTGTTCGGCCACCCACAGCTTTGGCAGCTTCTGTTTTCGGTTGCGTTCAGGTGCAGAAAAGTTATTAATGATTGTTGGTAGCTTACGCAATTTGCGCTGTTATTAAAGCCGCACCCACAACTGACCCACACACACACACACGCACGCACACATATGCCAAACAGCAGCAGAGCGAAAGGGACAATTTGAATTGTGTTCGTCTGCGCCCTTTAAGGCTTTTGCTACTTGCAGCTGCCAGCTACCTGCTGTCCGCTGCCCGCTGCCCTCTGCCTGCTGCCCTCTGCTCGCTGCCTGCTGCCAGCTACCTGCTGCCTGCAGTGCTCAATGGCAAAGCACTTTTCGTGCTCAACATATTCGCCGCTGGGTGCGAATGGCAGTGGTGGAGAGAGGGGGGAAGGGCGTATGGCAGCATGTGTGACCGCGCTTCCATGTTGCAAGCGTTGGATTAACCAAAAAAAAAGAAGAGAGAAACCAAAATGGTGGCATTTTGCGTCTGCAAATGGGCCAAACGAATGCGATAGCTGTGTATGCCTAGTCGACGAGCAGTTACCCTGTAAAGTCATAGCATAAATATAGTCCAGCACATTATTACATATATTACAAATTATTAGAGATCACTTTGGTTTGTTCGACTAGCATCTACCCTGTAAATGAAAAATATCTCTGCAATTTTACTCTGCATACAGTCTATTTGTAGCCCATGTTAGAGCTGGGAGTAGATATGTGAAAGAGTTTAGGTAAGCTTATGGAGGTCTCGTATGACTCTAATTCTGCAATTCTCTTGTAATTCCAATTCCTTTTCCTCTTTCTATCTCTCCTTATCACACTCATTGTATCTCTTTCTTGGTCGTGCTGCTCTGCATTTTCATTCAACCTTTAACTGTTCGCCTCTCTGTATTTTTCTCTTTTCATTCTCTCTCTCTTCTCAGCTTTCTCTCATTATCTCCGTCCCTCTCCCGCCCTCTCTCTCTTCTCTCTCTCTCTCTCTCTCTCTCTCTCTCTCTCTGTCTCTCACTCGCCTTCGTCTATCTCTAGTCTGCCCGTCTCCCATCATCTAACATTCTCTCATTATCTCTCTCTCTCTCTCTCTCCCTGTCTCTACCTCTAGTCTCCTCGTTTCCCATCATCTCCTTCCATTCATCGCACAAATCTCTTTGATGCTACTTCAAATAGTTTTTATTTTCTCCCGCTACGATTCGAATCAGCTTCCCATTATAACTATTACCAAGGAGCTCATCCAGCCACGGCCATGCCCCCCCAATGCTAACAACGCCCTTAAGCGAATTAGCCAGATACGGGAAAATAATCATAATATTCCCTCAATAGGACTCGTACTTAATATTTAACTACAATTTGCCGCATGTTTTCACTTTTAACTGTCTGCCAACCTCAACCAGAATGTCTGTCTCACTCTCTATACCTCTCTCTCTCTCTCTTTCTCTTACTCTCTCTGTCTGGCTGCCTATTTGTGTGTCGGTTTGGTAGACCCATGTTACGGTTAACGTAATATTCACTTTGAACATAATAATTTTACCGTCTGTCTGACTGTGCGTGTGCTTGGCTTTCGGTTCGTTTCATTTCATTTCAGCAACAACAACGGCAACATCAACAACAACTTGCCACATTTTGTGGCAGATAGAACAACCCTTTAAGTTGCCGCAGACATAACGCAATCGCTGAGTCCTTTGGCATTTTCATGTATTGTTTAGCTCTTGAGATCTGCTTGCTACAAATTGAAATCGAAATCCAGATAACTTTCATATCCGAGCGCCGCTGTCAGCTCACCTGCCACGCCCCCGCCGCCCTCACGACCGCCCCACCCGCAGGCAACAGGGTCAAAGTCAAAGCCCCAATGGCGCCTGTCAATTTGGCTTTCAATGTCTTATTTCCTTTCGTTTTTTTCCTTTTTTTTTGGCATGTATGTATTAAAGATAGTTAGTGAGAGTGAGAGAGGGAGGGAGAGCGCGTATCGCAAAATCCCCTCAGGTTGCGAGCTAACAAATTTGGGCAAAACCTCATGAAACTCGGTAACTATAGCAGCTAGCTCAACACGAATTTGTCAGTGAATTATAATTATAGAATTATAATATAAGAGTATTAAAGATAAACCAACTGAGGATTCCCAGAACACAGGGCTGTAGTAGTAGCTGAAGTTAACAACATTTGTATGTGGATTTAAAAACAATCAGCAAGTTTGATTCTTATGCATGCACCTGCTGATGATTTAGATGAAAAAGTTGGAAAATGAATAATATGGCTAACAAACTTAAGCAGATCTATCTTGACCTCAAGGAACTTGGGATTTACAGCAGCTAGGTCAATGCAAATTGGATTATTAAGATTAAGAATATAACCTAACCTAATTGTCTCTCATTAAACTGTGCTAATCTCAAGGAACTATAGCAGCTAGATCCATATAAATGATCCATATAAATAAAATTACAAATAATAAAGAAATCTACCCTAACTGTCCCACACTTAACTATGCTGACCTCATGGAACTCAGGATCTGTAGCAGCTAGATTAATATAAATTGAAATAAGGATTGGAATAACATAGTTGTCCCTCACTAAACCTCCAGGAACTCACGATCTATAGCAGCTACGTCAATATAAATTGGTATATGGATTGTAATATTTTTAAGATATGAAAATCAATCATTATAGCAATTCAGACTCCTCAAGTTGTTATGTTGCTTGGAATATACCAAACAAATCGAAAATATTCATAGACAACCATAATATATCAACAAACTATTGATATATGTTATCAGCTAATGAATTTACTTGAGAGACGTATCCATAAAATTGCAAATACAAACTTCAACTCTCTCCCCCTCCCTCTCTCTCTCTCTCCCTCTCACCACCTACATACTCGTTTGGCCGTCCGCTGTCTTTGCTGTTTAACTTGTTTATGTCACTTGTCGAGTTGTCAAAGCAAAAAAAAAAAATAAAGAGAAGAGAAAAAAACAAAACCAATTTGAACTTTGACTGCCTGTTGCCAGTTGTCAGCTGCCTATCTCAGGCTCCATCTGCAGCGCGGCTGAAGTCGTTGGCCAACTTGATTGTACGCTTTCAGTGCGGTTAGATTAATCAGACGTCTGACAGTCACCATCAAAGTTCTTACCTAATAAGCAAGCAGCCGTGGCCGGGCTATTTATAGGTTCTGTGATTGAAGAGTTTGCACGATGCTCTGGGGCGACAACTGATACTTAAGGTCTTTCATCTAATGCAACGCTCCCGAGAAATCTTAAAGCCAGCTTTAAGGCGCCTCTCGCAATGGGGCAGATGCAAAGGCTACTTTAGTTTTCATTAAAGAGAGAGATTAAAGTAGATCTAGCACAATATATTTCAGCTTTAAGAGAGTTACATCCAAGGATTTCAGGCAGTAATATCTATTTGTCAGGTTCAATTGCCTTAGCTCTTGAAGTATTCCATTTGGAGTTCTGGCAAATTGCAAATATTTGTCATATGGCACATATCATAAATATATGTATGATTGGCTTGCCTGAAAACAATATGTTGGCTTAGCTAACAGCATGTTAAGTGAATGTTAACATGTAAGTATAACAAGTAATCGAAGGGCAACGAGCACTCAAGTGTTTGCCATTGGGAGCTGAGTCCGTTGGGGCGAACATTGAATTGAGTTCAATCAACTGGGATAAAAAAAAAACAACAACCAGAAGAAGGAGAAGCAGAAGGAGAAGCAGATGATGAAGAGAAAAGACGCAAAGTAAACGAATTTGAAGTTAAGTCGCAGTTAATAAATTTTCTAAAAGTGGCCACAAAGATGCCGACTCGAGATCCCTTCGAGCAGCTAACTAAATCTGTAAACTCATGTCATAATTGAATTTTCATTTCGGGCTCCGCTCGGGGCCGACGTCGATGCCGAGATTTCATAATTAAAATATAAAAAATGCAAAATAATGGAAAGAAAACTAATTTTGGCACTCGAATCGCGGCTGGCAACAGACCCCCCGGCCCCCAGCTCCGGTTCCAGCTCCAGCTCCAGCTCAGTTCCAGTTCCAGTTCCATTCGACAGTTTTAGCTCATGGCTTAAAGCTTAAGCTACGCAATTTCGGGCTGACTGGCGTGTGTGTGTGAGAGTGTGTATGTGTGAGAGAGGGGGTGTGTGTGTGGGGGGTAGCTAAGCAGGGTTGGCTTTGCTTTGCTTGGGGCTGTATAACAACTGCCATTTATTGGAAACTCATTATAAAGTCATAAAAAAAAAACACATTGCCAGCACAGTTCGGAATAGAAAGAGAGGGGAGAGCGGGAAGAGAGAGAAGACGGTAGAGGGCGGGCAGAGAGACGGAACAAAGCAACCCGATTGTCAGTTGTTCAATTCGGTTCGGTCACAAAACATATTTATCCAGATACTATGGCTGAAAAATTCAGAAGGAACTCAATGCAGAGCGGCCAGGACAGCTCCGACTCCGAGGAGGAAGTTGAGCTGCCCAACGAGTACGAAGATCATAGTATGATACGCATTGGCGTCATAGCCGATTCAGTAAGTGAGCAAGAATTATTGAAGCTAACTTATTTGATATGTGAGATCTCTCAATAACACTATTTGGGAACTAGCAGAAATATCTATAAGAAAGGCTCCCAGGACTCGATATGCTGTGCATAGATGGGCAATACTCAGACAATGATTTACTCGTAGTCCCTTCTAACCTTCCATTATACATATTCTATATAATAACGTATTCTAGAGGAGGTTACTCTATGTACAGATTGTGAGGATATATATATATATTCAGCTAAGTTTCAGCCGACGTCAATTTTGATACCTCCCCAATATACAATAATATTATATATATATTATGGTATTATAAAGCATATCTATCTTCATATATATCTTTATCTATAAAATTTCATCAGTTAATCAAAGGTTCTTCCTCTTTTGCTTTTTCTCCCATATGATATGCTATACGATCCTCAGCATATCAATTTATATTATCGTACTTCTACGACTGATTTACTATATCATATATTTCATAGCATGCGACTGAGATTATACAATCATTTCATCACCTATTCAAAAGGCTGTTCTCCTTTACTCTTCCCTCCATTTGGTAAACCTTCCTTATCTCTCATATTATCTCTTACAGGAAATTACTATTGGTCTATTGCTCGCCGGCATTGGTTACGCGCGTGAAAACTTTCGTAATTACCTAATTGTTAATAATGGTGCGTATTATCTGCCAGTCTGTACTAGAGAATCTCCCTCTCTCTCCCCTTCTCACACTCCCTAATTTTCTATTCAATCAGCCACGCCACTCTCTGAAGTGGAGACTTTCTTCTACGTGCTGTATAGGCGACCAAGTATTGGACTCATACTGATCGATTATCCGACGGCGAAGCGTTTGCATCATGTTTTGGATAAGTGCAAGAATGTGCTGCCCGTTATAGTGATTGTTCCTACGAAAGCATCCATAGCGCCCTACATGGATGAGAAGCAACGACAGCGGCGTCAACGGCAACGAGACATGTATTCATAATATTTGAATTGGCCGACAATAAACTGTAGTATCTGGTAAATATCTATATGGCATGATATGGAATCAACTGAGCTCTTAAACACGGGTAGTAAAAGTTCCGGTGGAACAAGTTAAGGTCACTATTTGATAAGTTCAATCTTTCAGCTCTACTACAATAAAGTGTTAAGAGTTTGGTTTTTGGAACTAGTTCCGAAATGAACAGTGATTCAACATGAAGTGTCTGATAGACCGATGCTCTGGTGAAGTAGTCAGTTCAGCTGAACTGCAATAAAAAGTAGTTTATGTTTTTTTTTTAGCAATGCTTCAACATAAAGTGTCTGATAGAGGCCGCATCTGATGATGCTATCAGCTAAGCCAGACTGGCACAAAAAGATACTGAAAGTTTTGTTTTGTGCACAGTGATTCATCTAGATATAACTTACAAAACTCAATTCTGATATTCTTCTCTATTTTAAGTAACACACTAAAGAAAATTACATTCACTTATACTCCATCTTATACACCTACATCAAGCTTTTCTGAACTAGTTCCGATGTGAACAATGAATCATCTAAATATCCCTTACAGAAAAAAACCTAGATGATATATTTTAGCCATCCATTTAGACATCATCAATCTTATACACTATTTAGCTCTTCTGAACTAGTTCCAATGTGAACAATGACTCAGTTTGATAGGTTCTACTGAGTTCCCTTCAGCTGATGTAGCTTTAGCATTGCAATTAACGCACTTAAGCAAATTACAAACACTTATACTCCATCTTATACACACTCTTATACACACACTCCGCACGGCAATTCCCAGCGATTCGAGTTTTTGCCATTGATTTTTGCACAGCTGGCCAGACGGGGTCAGACCGGACATCTAATTGAATCATAGCGATTAGACGCCTGAATGGGCCCACCTCAGTGGCTCACCTTAGTGGCTCACCTGTGTAGAGGTGCAGGTGCAGGTGGCATTCGCATTGGCATTCGCATTGGCATCGTGTGCGTAATTTATGCGCATTTGGAATGATGATGGCCAACGACGATTGTTGCTCAGGAGCATGTCTGCGACTAAGTTGTGCCGCAATAAGACTAAATAAATCACAACCCCAGCCAGGTGAGTGTGGGGCGTAGGGCGTACGGCGGGGGGCGTGACTGTTGCACGCACGTAAAACTTGGCAAATTTGTTGGCAATTGCGAGCGAGGCGTGAAACAGGATAAGATCTGGCGTGCGTGTGTGGAGGATGTGATGTGAGTGTGTGAGTGTGTGAGTGAATGTGTGTGTGTATGTAAGTGTGTGAGTGTGTGATGAATATGTGTATATGTATATGTGTATCTGTGTGCGTGTGTGTGTGTGCTTTACGTATGATTGGCAAATGTCTGCAATTAATTGTGTTAGTCGCGTAAAAGTGAATTAGCGTTAAGTCCCCAGAGACAGACGCTCACACACACACACACACACACAGAGACAGTGTGAGAGCTTAGTGA
The DNA here is from genome assembly GCA_035045145.1 of Drosophila meridionalis. Classification (NCBI taxonomy): domain Eukaryota; kingdom Metazoa; phylum Arthropoda; class Insecta; order Diptera; family Drosophilidae; genus Drosophila; species Drosophila meridionalis. The sequence goes on from JAWNPG010000030.1 coordinate 3,055,332, forward strand.
CTGGTTGCCCTAATGCCTATTGACACGCCCACGCCCACATACCGTTGTTTATGCCTCTGTCTCTGGCCTCAGCTTTGATTTCGTCTTCATCAAAATATTGAAGACGGCGCAGCTGGAGCCGGAGCTGGAGCTGGAGCTGGTTCAACAGGTCGCATGCGTAAATTTAATTACACTTATGGCCAAGTTGTTGAGTTCATTGAGACAGGCGGCAACTGGTTTCAGTTCCAATTTCATTAAAAACGTCAGCGAACTGGATACAAGTCGCAGTCGCTTTGATATTTGAAACAGTTCCAGGAAAAGCGCGATTCGCATATCGTACATATCATGCGTCTGCATGGCAACAAATGGCATGGCGTGAGCCAGTCATTCGGAACCAGTTGCAGGGAACATGTGTGTCACTTTGTGTTTGATTGGACAAAGAGTTGAGTTTGATTGACATGTGAAAGGAGACGTGGGGAAGTCTAGACATGGAACTAGTTCAAGTGTAAGTTCGTGAACTTTAAGGTAACCAATAATGGAGGTGTATATTCAAGTAAGATTAGTAATGTATGTATATAATATGTAAGGCAAGTTCACATTGAACCAGTGAACCACTTAATGAACCAGCTGATGGTTTCTATTCTAAGTGCAACTTTATGAAAAGAAATTCGAATATTCTAAAGCTAAGTTAAACATGCTTGCCAGTTGGAAGATTTTTATGAACTAGCTCATGAACTTGTATGGAATAATATATTTTTTGCATTATTTATTGTCACAAAATGAACTAGTGTTGCAGTTTGCGAATTTCATATTTCCACTTTAAGCACCCAACTGCATTGCTTTAAAGTTCATTTGAACCAGTTGGGATGAGTGAACGGAAGCTACCTCAATCTTTTTGAACTTGAATTTTGAATTGAATAGAATTTTGACTAGAATCCGTACACTTATATTTAAAAGTTAGACTATGCTGTGGTATGATTCAAGCTCTAACTAGCTCAAAAGAATATATGCTAACTTTTTTACCAAATGTACTCAGCGTAAAGCATGAATTCCATTCATTCAACATAATTGTCAGTTCATTTCCTTTGTCATGTATAATTGCGTTCCTGCGAACTGGTTCAGCTCATATTAGTATAGCAGAAGCAAATGGAATTTGTTTTCAAATAATGCAGCACAAAAGCGAATACTTAACATACTTCAATTTGACATTACAAGCTTTTGCTCTTCAGACATTATTCGACCTCACTTTCTCTCGCCGTCACACTCTCACTTTCGATTTATCTACCTCTTACTGTTTCCGTCTCTCTCACACATGCTACCTCCATCTATGAAATACAGAGTTGGATAACAAAGGCCACATCGCATGATAGAAAATGAGAACAAAGAATTACAGAGCGAGGCAAATAATGAAAAATATAAAAAAAATATATTTTTTTTAAATATATATATATTATATATATTTGTCTGTATACAAAATCAGAAGCAGAGAAGTGAATATCTAATTTGATTTTTGAGGCACTCTAGTTAGCTTTTATTTAGAAGCAGGCAGCGAATAGCAAGAACAGCAGGGGTAGGGTAAATCCAGGAATTGGCATATGTTTCGAATACCCTTTAAAAAGAAGTGCAGGAAAAGGGCGTGAGCTAAACTTTTAAGAGGAACTGTGCTGGAAAGGATTTGAAATTCCTTTCTCATCTACCATCTCTTACTGCAAGTGTTTTGCTATAGATCTTAACTAAGACTTAGGTTAATTTTGAGTACAGAGTATTGGCCATTCGTGTATATCCTATTCGAGTTTCCATCAGCTTATTGTTGTTGCTATATGGGATTTGGCCGCATTGTTGCCGCAGCTCAATTTCCATGGACAACATGCCAACTACGTCACGGCTTTTGGCTGCACAATTGTAATACGCACACGGAGAGAGAAAGAGAAGGAGAGAGAGAGAGGGGGAGAGAGAGAGGGAGAGACGCACACACACATGTTCGTACACAATGGGTATGAATGGAGCTTAAGTGGCTGGAATTGTTTTTACATTAAAATATCATTAATTTTGATGCGTTGCCTCAGACCCATATAAGCACACACACACACACACACACACACGCACACACACACACACACACACACACACACATGAATGGAGGACTTTAGCTTCGTGTGCATAGAAATTATTTATGCAAACAACTTTAAGGAACAACAACAACAATGATATAAACAACAATCAAGTATAGGCGTTAAGTAGCACACACATGCCACACCCCTATACCAACCACATCCCCACACCTATCCCCACAGCCCCACCCATCGCCACCCCCACACATAACTTAAAACTCATGAACTGTAATTCAACACTCGAACAATTCGCGGGCTCCAAAATTTTTCAATTGTGTGAAACATTTCAACGTTTTTCCCAACAGCTCAGCTCAAAGCGCAATTCGAACAACAAACACACCCCCGCAGCACCCCAAAGCCAACCACAGCCGCATAGCCCCAAAAAGTATGCAACAGTAAAATGTGTTTGCAATTGAAGACGAAATATTTGAAAGTAAAACGAAATTTTATAGCTGCGCCGGTTGAGGGCGGGGGGACGGAGGGGCGTTGGAGATGGCGCAAGCAATTGAAAAATGTTTTATCAAACATCATAGATAGATACTTCGAGATGTATACATATATACAGACACATATTTATGTATATGTATATAGATGTATGTATATATATATATGACGTTTTCATATCTTTCATAGAATCTGCTAAAAGTTAAATTAATTGTTTTTTAAATTAAATTAATTTTTTTTTCATGAAGAGTTCGTCAAAACGTTTTGTAACACTTTTTTTAAGTAGAAAACATTTAAGCAATTGTAGGAATATTTTGATATATACAAAAATGTGATAAATATCATTTATATTAATTGATATGTATATTTTTTACAATCTGCAATCATTGCATAAATTTCGTATTTTTTTCAAACTATATTTTTCAACACTACACAACAAAAGAAATATATATATACATACATATGTCAGAATTTCATGATATATGCGTTTTTTTTTTTTTTTTTGCTTTATTTATACTTTTTTTGAGTCAAATAATTTGAAAAAAATGTTAGAATTTGCTAAAATTAATTGTAAATTTTATATATATCTACTATATATATACATATATACATTTATAGATATTTTTTATTATTTTAGTTTTTTTATTATCTACAGCATTCATATGGATGTAGTTTTTATTTCTATGCATGCTATTACCAAAAGCTAAGTATTTTAAAAAAAAAAAGAAAAAAAAACAATATCTTTTATCTTTTAAACTATGTTTTTCAACACTACACTATATGCACATATTTACCAAAATTAAAAAGAAAAACTAAAATTAAAAGAAAAAACGAAAAGAAGCCAAAAATATTCACCCATCAAATATATATTTAATTATATACATAAGACTACATATTTTCAGGGTTTCATATTTTTTACATAATCTACAAGCTTCACAGTAATTTTGAACATTTGCAAACACTATTTTGCAACGCATTTTGCAACACTTCATTTTTTTCTTTTCTTTTCTTCTTTTCCTTTAGGGGCAATGCGTGAAGCGCTTTAAGATTTAAGGCGCAGGGTCACACTCAACGGTGTTACCTTGACAATGCACACATGTAACGATGTATGTGTGTGTGGGGGGGGGGGGGGGTGCTATATACATATGTGTGTGTGTTTGTGTGTTACTGTGTGGGTTGCTCGGACAGCGGGACGACCGCTCTCAATTGGCTCAGCAGCCCGTGCAATGGCTGAGTGCCTGGCTACACTGACACGCAGCGCACCTCCTCTCGCCTCACCTCGCCTCGCCGCACCTCGCCTCGCCTCACCTGCCTGGCTTATGCGCTTCGTTGCTCCGCACACACACACACACTCACACACACACACACACACATAGAGGGGGGCATATGGCATTACCTGTCAATGTTGGCATTAAAATTTGCCTTTCATACGACAGCCCACAGGTGACTCCCTCAGTCTCCCTTTCTGTTTGTGTGGGGCCTTTGCAGTTGAGGCAACAGCAGAATAAAGTGAAACATGATAACAAAAACAAGTACTTTTGGGCCCTGGCGCCCATGCCGCAGCCTTTTTCCGTATCTTTCGTATTATTATTAAAAATTGATAAAAAGTAATACGAAATGTGCACACACAGGCACATATGTATGTATCTTTATGAGTATAAACAAAAGGAAACTCTGTTTGCGACTTCTCGGAAGGTTAAGTTATAGCAAAGAGCTACAGACTCGTTAATTAGCTTTCGAGAAGCCATTCGAGTGAAATTACAAAGAACAAGAAGAAGAAGTTGGAGAAGAAGCAGAACAATAAGTATTTGAGTATTGCGCAGGAATTCATACATAAATAAGCAGGCAAGCAACAATAATCAAGTGAATCACATTAAGATGGCGCCGTAGATGCCGTTTGATAACAAACTTAACAGAACCAATTAAATGTTGGCATAAAAAGTTAAGCTTAACCAATCAGAGGCTGCTTACACCAGGCGAGTCGAAGAAGTAACAAGAGAGAGTAGGAGAGGGAGTGAGAGTGGGAGAGGGAGAGGGAGGGAGGGATCGTGCTGCTAGGCAGCCATGAAGAAAGCTAAATTGCCAATCACAGCAGCTGTTTACAATGGCAAAGCTGCAGAGTGTGTTAGAGCGAGATGAAGAGCCAACTATGCTTAAAATTGTCACTGCAGAGCGTGTGTGAGTGGGAGCGAGAGCTCTACACACTTAAGCACTATCACTATTACAGCTGTTTACAAGTCTCAGGTAGATTGCCAATAGGCAGATCAAGCAGATTAAGAGAGTGAGTGGAAGCGAGATGCACATATTAAGCGAATGGCAGCTGGAACGCCATTTTCTTTAATATTTGCCCAGTTGCACTGAGCCTTCATTATCCGATCGCAAAGCGTATGTTAATGTCAGACGCAAAGTAAGCAATTTGCTGTTGATTTTTTTCCATTTTTGAATTGCAATAAAAAGTATTGCAATATCTGCTGTGCATCCGCCAATTTTCAATCAATTTCGCCAGCATCTGTCAACACACGCTCACGCACACAGACGCGAACAAACAGCGACTGTAATAAACAGCAATTTACGCACACAGAAAAACTGCGCTACAATTGCTTTTTATTGTCCATGCTGTTGCTGTTGTTGTTGTTGTTGTTGTTGTTGTTGGCTGACCCGCGCTCCTTTCGGTGCTGCTATTTGCATAAATTGGCCCGACCATGGCGAAAGTTATGTTGACCGAGCAAGACGGCAGAGGGCGCCACACGCAAACAAACAAAAAACAACAACAACAAAGGAAACAGAAAAAAAGTAACGGAAACAGCTCAACTAACAGTGTTAACAGAGCTGCTTAACATGGCTGCCTGGCAGTTAACATAGCACTGTTAGCCATTTGCCTGTTGTTAAATAAATGAATTTGTTATATATTATTTTAAAGCGTAATTTATTTTGCAAATATTTTCCTGCAACACATTGGCAAAAACTATGCAGAAATCCTTTCGTTTCTTGTCCTTTGTTTTTCTTTTTCTCTTTTTTTTTTTTGCTGTCACAAAATCAAAATATTTGCCATGCCAGCGTGTCGATGAAAGTTCGCATTATGTGATCAAACATTTCCCATTGTCTGATGTTGGAATTTTGTCAGGCAGTTGGGCAAGATACATACATATATATCGAGAGAGGGAGAGGGAGAGAGGGATGGCGAATAAAGGCTGCAGTGCAGCTGCTGCTCACATAGCTGACCCCGCCACAATGCCTACAGCCCCGTTGTGCCCATCAGCCTGTGGTCATGTCCATATATATACATAACCTCAATTTCCGTCCCATTTTTTTTTTCACTCCTGCTGAATGGCAGCTTGTTGTCATAACGGATTCCTTCTCGTTCGCTGTTGTCCATAGAAAATGTCGTCCCGCTCCCCCTTTACTACTGCTCGCTCTCTCTCTCCCTGCCTCTCCCACTCCAACTACGCATTGATTGGCCCACGTTTTCTTAGGTGCATTTTACACTGTTTAACAAATTGACACTTTATGTTATGGTAATAGATATCTAAATCATTATAACAAACAAGTTAACAGTTACTTTAAATATATATTTATATGCTGTTACTAATTACTAATCAATGTTCTTTTCTTAATATACTTAACCATTTCTTGCTGTTAGTTTATCCATCTATATGTAGCTTATTTCGCACAGAAATGACAACAATTACATTACCATTACGATATGGATTACGATAACGATAAACATAACGATAGACAGTTGGCATTGCCACAATAGCTATCGCTTCTGCATTGTCGACCATGCTTCGCATTGTCACTGATTTGATTGAAATCAACTATTGTCCATTCCCTTTTGCTTCTCCTTCTCCATCGCCTTCTCCTTCTCCTTCTCAGTCAGCTGCTGGCAATGGCGGCCATTGTCTGCGATGTCAGTTAATCTGCAGCAAGTCTAGCAGCTCGACTAAATAACTATTTAAGAACTTTCAACCATCTCCAGATATATGCATTTATGAAAGTTTATTTATTTACTTACATATTTGTATATTTTATTAGCAGCTGTTATTCTGCTCTGCAATAACAGAGCAAAGCAAAGCAAAGCGGGTGGGTGCAAGAGGGACAACTATGCCAACAGGCAGCGGCGGGGGCAGGAGCAGGTAGAAGAGCGAGAGCTAAATAGACAGCGCTGTCAAGCTGTATATGCATATTTATGCTTCTGCCTGAGCAACTGTAGTTTGAAGAGTGCAGCGCAAATGCGGGCTGAGCATATTAGTTGCTGCACAGCTTATGCTCGCTCAGCTGGGATGCCCGCACACTGAAGGGCGTTCGCTGCCTGAGCTAGTGTTATATGTAATGCGTAGTGTATGTGCCGTTTTAGCTAATACTTAGCTGCCCAGCGGAGATTTCTGATGTGCCGAAGGGTGTTCGAGCAGTCGCTTAGGCTGCAACTCTTGCGCTTGACTTGGCAGCTTAAATACATACAACGCTGTCTATCTGTTTGACTGTGTGTGTGTGTTTGTGCGCCGCCACAAACCGTTTTGGCTTTCTATATGTATGTGTGTGTGTGTGTGTGTGTGTGGCCGCATACCAGAATATCAGCAGCAGGCGTCACAGTGAGCATTTGCCCACATTTATGTTTGTGTTTGTGTTTGCGCTTTGTTGTTGGACTTGAATTCGGATTTGAATTCGGATTTGGATTTGGATTTGTATTTGGCATTCGACTTAGCTAAGCAGCTTGTTATTTGCCTGACATTTTGTTATCAACTATCTAATTGGTTCAACTGTAGAAGAAGCAGCAGCCACAGCATGTGGGCGGCTGGGCGTGACAGCTCGGCGAGACCGGGAAGACAGTCAAGGCTTTAGCTATGGCTATTATTAAATAGCTGGCCTTGACGCTTGCACTATGACAGCAATGTGTGTGCAGCAGCAGCACAGGTGGGCGATAGGAGTACCTGCGTGGGTGGGCGTGAGCGGGGGCCATATGGCAGGCTGTCAGCTATAGAATTGCTGACATGCATTCAGCATGAAACTTTGTATGGGACACACTTCAATGCAAAGCGTCTGAATGGAGCAGTTGGGAATAGTCGCAAGTCTCTCTCTCTCTCTCTCTCTCTATCACTGTGAATGCGTGTGTGTGTGTGTGTGTGTGTGTGTGTGTGTGTAGGTGTTGCATGCACTGAGTTACATCTGCTTGCAACATGCCGCCGCAGCGCTTTTTGACATGCCTTGCCACACGCTGTTTGCTTTATCTTAAATTTAACCAAAGTCCAATTCAAGCGAATCGCAACTCACCTGAGTGCAAACAAAATGGCGGCAGCATTAGTTAATGTGATATTTATTCGAAATAGAAGCAGACAAATATCAGTCATCAATCAGCAAATGTGCCGTAAGGTAATCACTCAATCGATCGAAATGAGGCACATTTAACACAATCTGTGTCCTCTCAATCAAAGTCAATCATGGTCAATGAAATGCGCTTCTAGATACACCAATCAATCTATCATTCAATTCAAGTTTGAGCCATCATTTATAGTCATTCACAGTTAATCAAACAACATCAATCTGCCAATCAAATATATTTTTAGCATTATCAATCAGTCCATCTTTTTAGTATTCATTAATTGAGTGAATCAGCTAGCAAACCCTATACCAGTTCATAGGTCTAATCTCACAGCTAACTTATTTTCTGAGAGTGCGAGTGCTATCGACATCTATCGATTATTGACTATATCGAATAGTATGACTAAGTAACATGACTAATAAAACAAACAGAACTAAGCAACTCCATTAGACATTCTAGTTGTAGCTCAATCATTACCTAAACTATTGTGATATTGTGTCAGTTATCGCTATCGATTACTTAGTAAATCGATAATTTATTATATATTACAGTCTGGCAGCCAACGAGTAAGCACTGAACCAACTCTTATAGTGTTGTGTATGTGTTATCGGTATCGATTATTCAGTATATTGATTACTAAGTATACAACAAGCTGTCTGTTATCAATATTGATTACTTAATATATCGATTATTAGGTATATCGAATTGGTATGTATATTGATTACATCGTATATCAATGACCAGATATATCGAATGTGTAGATATATCGATTACACCGTATGTCGATTAAGCTGACTGTTATCGATTTCGATTACTCCGTATATCGATTACTAAATATATCGAATAGGTATGTATAAATAAAGCTCTGTGTATAAGTCCAGCTCAAGTCCATTCATATTTTCAGATGCGTGTGTATGTGAGTGTGTGTGAGTGTGCGTGTGTATGCGTATGGATGCGTGTGGATGCGTGTGCGTGCGTGTGTATGCCACCTTTATTTTTAGCATCGAATCGATACAGCAGTTTAACGCTTGAGTGCATTTCTGTACCAAACGGCGAGGACGAGGGTGTGACACACATTTAGAATCGCGTTTTATATTTTTACCTTCAGCTCATTTGGCAGTCGTCTTGAATACCAGAGGCTGGCGCTATTTATAGAGCATCCCGGCAATATGGCAGAGCTTTTCGTCTTGTCGATTTGATCCACTCTGCACTCTGGCACTCATTGATTGGACTCTGTTGGCTACTTTGTCATCCAGCTGTCTGGCATCTCTTGCCTGTGCTTGCCCTTTGAGGTCGACGGAATCAGCTTATGGCCCATTGTTTGGCTTAGAGTGTCGGAAAACCTAATCGAATTCAGCTGCGCTAGGCGAAGGCGAGGGCAGCCAAAGATATGAGAGAGAAATGCTGCAGTGGCAAGACGTTAACAGAGTCACTTTAACATCTTGAAAGCTGTTATCTAATAACAGTTATTTTACATTGATAACTAATTCTGCTATTTAAAAATTTCTTATTAACATGACTCATAAATATGCTTTACAACAATATGTTATCTGTTACTTTAACAGCTGTTCATTAACATTTTCCATAACAGTACGGCATGTCAATCAATTTTAACATATAACTTCACAGTGCTTTACAAGTATCTATTATCTCTCACTTTAACACTTTCTCAGTAACTTTTTCTTTAACAGTGCTGTATATCAGACTGTTATCTGCTAATTTGACTAGCCTTAGCATAACAGTGCTGGTTACTCATCTGTTACCTGCTTACATGGATTATGGCAGTGGTCTGCAATTTATTTCTCTTATTTATCACGTTAAAAGCTCTTGCTTCTAAAAGTTCTGATTTTTTGATCTGTTATCTATTATTAACAGCTTCACTTTAACAGCTTTTCTTAACATTGCCTATATGTTTTATGCCAGATAGTCAGCTTTTTCTTGTTATTTCTTCTAAAACGTTTGACTATTTGATCTGTTATCGGTTCTTAGCTCTAACAGTTTATTCTTAACATTGACTATATTTCTTATTTATCAACTTAACAGCTTTCAATTAACATTTTCGCTAAAATTACTCAATCTGTTATCCAATTTAGCTTCGCTTTAACACTTCAACTACATATGTTTTTATATACGTATATTTTTACCACAAAAGAGTTGCGGTCACACATAGTGGTTGGCATATACCCTATAAAATTACTATATTGGGTATATTGACTAGCATATGAGTATGTTAACTGAGTTCAAATTTATGTCAAAACAGAATTTGATAGACGAAGGGATGGATTTGGATTTTGTTTAATGGGTTATATGTTGTTGGGAAATTAACTATAAAATAGTCTCGATACTTTACTATGGATATACTATATACTATATGAAACTTCGTTTCAGTTAGCGGAGAGGGAGAGAGAGAGAGTGGAGAGAGAGAGAGAAAGGGGGAGAGAAAGGCAGAAATGTGCACTTCAGCTGTGGCATAGACTCAGTCTTGTTTTCATATAACACATATGTGTGTGGTCAGAATTGTTGTTGTCGTTGTTGTTGTTGTTTTTATACAGCTTCACCTGGTCCATGGCCAATTGCCAGACTTCCGTTCAGCAACATTTTTGCTTCAATTTTGTGAATTAGGTCTTAAAGCGTAATTGAGCGAACATTTTCACTGAGGCATAAGTGGGAAACAGGTGGGATATATATACTTGTGTATAATATATACTATATACGTACATATATGTATGTATTCTGTGTGTGTGAGTGTGTGCTTTTGGGCATTACCGATTGTAACGGTGGTTGAAGCCAGCGTAAATCAACTTTGGCTACAGCTAAGCGCTCCTGGCGACAATAAAAAACGGAAACTCCGCCATGAGCCGGAAATGTGACAGTCATTGATCACACTATAGACGAGTGTGTGTGTGTGTGTGCATTGTGCATATTGACTATGTGTGTGTGTGTGTGTGTGTGTGTGTTTATGTTGTGCGCTCGAAAATGCCATAGACTAGAGGAAAATTCTGCGAAAAATCAGTGAGAAAGTGCAGCGAAAAGAAAATTGTTTTTCGAATTGTTTATGAAAGCACGCTCAACTAGTTAGTTAGAACTGGATTGTGCACTTTCCGTTAGCTATTTGTGCTTTTTCATAGTTTTCCACGAAATTCGGTTGTCAGGGAAATTCTTGAGAGTTTTTGTTTTATTAAAATTAATATGAAATATTTGTGGATGAGATTGAAATTGAAATTGTTGTGCTTTGATTAATTCTGAGTAAAAGAGATGAGTATCAGAGCTGAGTGTAAGAGATGAGTATAAGAGCTGCGTATAAGAGCTGTGTATAGGTTGTTTATTTGTTGGCTTTTGGTAATGGAATACACAAAATATTTGACTTTTGGCCATGAACTATACGAAATCGAAGCCCTATGCCCCAAAGCATTAACAGCTTCGATTTGGGCTTCAAAACCAATTGAAATTCAACTTCAAGCCTCAGATGCAAATGCGAGGGGATATGGTAAGGGAGGAGGGTGAAAAGACGGGCAGGTGGGTGGGCAGGCAAGTGGGCAAGTCTCATAATTCCCAAATGTATCGCTTACACACACAACACACACTTAGACACACGCACATGTAGTAAGAAGCAACAATTCGACTCTGTTCATACCCTAAATCTATTGTAGTATTCGTCTAAAATATAAGGGAATATTTTGAATAAGTATGTAGGCAGGCAGAAGAAGAATTGACGGGCTACATAGAATACTTATGTGCATATAGATATATATATTCTTGTTCAGTATGGGTAGTTGAGAAGATCTAACCTTGACAGTCTCTGTCCATCTATGCATCTGTCAATCTACTAGATCAAGCTGATGATATTAGTGTGCTAGATAAAGACACAGAAGATAAAGACTACCCTACCAGATAAAGACTACCCTCTGAAATACTAGGGGATTATTTTATAAGCAATATCTGAAAATTTTTCCAGATTTGATTGCAAGAATGCTTGAAGAAAGTTCAGCGAGAATAAAACTTATGAAAGAATCAACTGACCCAAGTAAAGCAGACTGAGTGCTTATAATGGGAAGTGCATGAGTGTGTGAGTGAATGAGTGTGAGTGCATGTACTTATATTGTCTGCCTATAGAATGATAGAAACAGTCTCTCCACAGACTTTCGGGTATTTGCTAGTCGAGCACTCCCGACTGTAGCACTCTTACTTGCTTCACTCAGCAGCACTCAATTGTAACTGTATATCTGTATCTCTGTGTAGATGTGTGCGTGTGTGTGTAGCCTGTGTACATTTGCAGCTAAATCACGTACTGAGCAAATGTGCTACTAATGAGCAGCAGAGAATGCTCCGCTTGCCTCAATACGCAACGTTGCTGACTAATCTCACTGATTTTACAAATGATTGTCAAGCATGTCCGTCCAGCTGTCCGCCCGTCTGTACAAGTGTAGAACAATGTGTACTACAAACACATACAAACACAGAGGGAGATAGAGATAGAGATAGAGAGAGAGAGAGAGAGACAGACTCAGGTATACAATGAACGCACACTGGACAATGGCTGGCATTTAATCATTTGATTCAGTCGTGCGTTCTGTTTGCCCTCCTCACTCTCACACACTCAACTATCTCTCTCTCTCTCTGTCTATCTCTGCTGTCAACAGTTACTAAAAATAATCGAAGCACACTTAATTGAGCTCAAATTCACACATCTAACTGCATAAATAAACAATGCCCCAGAATGAAAGTTCAAGCAAATTCTGAGCTTTGAACTCGTTGCGAATTGTGAATCAAGTTCAAGTTTACTTCAGTAAAATTTAAGCAAATTTCAAAGTATATCAATTTTGTCTATATATGTATATGTATAAATCGAAGCAGCACTTACCTGGAATTTCAGCTGTTCTAAGTTGATACAACCTGAACTCATGTTGCGTACAATCTACTGCAACCTATTTTATAATACTAATGGAACTAGATTTTGTGCAATGTTTGATTGTTGACAGTAGCATAGAGTGATTACAGTTTAAACTGAACAAAATTAAAGAAAAAAAGTAATACTAAATTAGAAGAAAATCTGTAATAAAACTATAAGTGAAATATATAAGGGTGCTATAGATGTTAATGATTGACTAGAATATACCCGAAGCAAAAATCGAACATTTCCACTTAAATAGATTGAAGCCCTTAAAACCTAATGAATATCACGAGTCTATCAACTTGATCTTCTCCCAATTTGCTTCATTTGTTTGTGATATGCTTAAACAGTTAAAGTTCTTTATCGATTTTAATCGATGTATGAAAAGTTATCGTTGCTTTATACAAAGAGCTAAAGCAGAGGTTAAGTATAGGTATATTAGTGCTCATAACTTATGAGTTTCAGATAGTGAGATAGTTAGACATCGACATCAACAATCAATCTTGATTCGATAGTTGATATCGATAACTAATATATATGCCTTATGTCTGTTTCTTTGGGTATACAGTAAGCATGTTATATACATCAATATGCCTGCTTTTAGCATTTTCACAGGGTATATGGTAAATTGTCTACAGTCAAATGGGGCTCTAAGAGCTACTTAATCTTAGCTAAGCATTTGCCGTTAAGTCTTTTTGCATTGATTGCCAATCAAACCACTCAAACTGTAGCAAATTTCTGGTTTGATTCACGAATTTTGGGCCCTTGTGGTCCTGATTGAATTAAAGGGTGAGAAAAATCTCAATTTCATTTACCTGAAATTCATTTCCATGAATTATAATTGGCATCGCTGAATGCCTCATTAATTAAGCGAGCGACCGAGTGAGCGAGCGAGCGAACGAACGAAATGAACGAAATGAACGAGCGAGCGAATTAATTTCATAAAATTCTCAGTCCACAAAATTACGCTCATCATTTATCATATTTATAAATTATATATATATATATATTTATATATATAGAGGCATACGAATCTTGGGAAAAGCTTGATTCGATGTTGGGATGTCCATTAAAATAGTTTTAGTATTGCAATCTCTCTAACTTACTCTCTCTTTGTCTGTCTCTATATCTTTGTTTCTATATATCTATCTCTATCTGCCTGCATCTTCAATATGTTTTGATTTGAGTGGAAATGATATATAGGCAACAAAATACTGCACTTTTTTAATTCTGAAGAAAAAGTTTACAAATATTTATTAGAAAGCAAAATTAATATATTAAAAAAAAAAACTAATAAAAAAAAAATTAAATACATACATACACAATAATAAATTTTAAATAAAAAAAAATAATAATAATAAAATAAAAATATTAAAAAAAAATAAATATGCATAACAAAATAAATTAATAGAAGAAAAATACATATTCTTTTAAAATAACTTTCCTTTTTTTAATTTAATTATTCATAATAATTCAAATTAAAAAAAAAATTAAAATAATTAAAATATAAAACAAATAAATTTAGTAAAAAATAAATTAATAAATATTAAAAAAATACATATTCTTTTAAAATAATAAACTTTTTTTTAAGTTTTATTCAGTGAAAAATTGTATTTTTTAAATATTATTGAAATAAAAAATTATTAAATTTTTGTTCTATAACAATATTTAACAAAAAAAAAAAAAAAAAAAAAATTTAACATACTTATGAATAAATGATTAATGTTAAATGAATTAAAATAAAGAACATATACAACTAAAAATAATATAAATCAATTAGTAAAAAATAAATTAATAAATACTAAATTTTCAATATTCATTTAAAATAATATTTTTTATTATTGTGCAATTTTATTTAAAATAAAAATATTATAATTTTCTTGTTCTGTATAATATATGCTTTTTAATTACAAATAAAATTCTATAAAAATAATTCTATTATAAAAAATTACTATGCTCTGGTGCTATTATTTATTTCGCATTTAATTTTTGGGTAAATATAAAATTACTAAAAATATTATATATATTATATATACTTTATAAATTGTAAAATAGATATGCTATTGCTATAAATGTCTATTAGTAAATGATGTATCTGAACAATATGTGCTTATATATAATGCATATGAATAATATAGTTCGTACCAAATGCAGTTCATATAATTCCTAAATTTTATGGAATAACTTAAATATTTTATTGTTAAATTATATTAAATTTATGGGTTATCATGCTCTGCTAGAGATATCAAATTTTATTTATTGTAAAGGAAATTTAAAAAATTAAAAAATAAATATTTTAATTTTAAAATTTTCTATATTTTTATATATATTTTCATTTCAAAATTGATCTACTCACATTTTTGGGCTGTGTTTTCTCCTCGCTTCAGATTTAGCTTGGTTGAATTTTTTAATTAATTTTTTATTTTATTTTATGCGCGGCGCGTTTTATTTATATTTTATTTTGAATGATTTTTTATTTTATTTTTATTTTTTTTTTAAGTTTTTGGTTTTTGCTATTGTGTTGTTGTTTTTGCTTTGATCTTAAGTTCTGATTGTTTGTTTATTTCTGACTATTTTCACAACTATTTTTATTTATATTTATTTTTTTGTATATATTGTTTTAAGTTTAGTTTTAAAGAGAATACAACAATGTTGAACACGAACAACAAATGCAACAACAATAATTTATCAACTTTATCAATATCAATATATATATGCATATATTTATATACATATATGTTTATAGTTTAAATATATTTTCTCTTACTCTCTCTCTCTTTCTCTCTCTCTCCCTCTCTCGCTCGCTCTCTATCTCTATCTTCGTCTGTTGTACTGTAGGTTCGGCTTTCAGGTAAGTTTCGTTGGGTTTGCTGATCGATCTGGATCGTGAGTGTTCGTTTAACTCTAATTTGTACCTTGGGATTACTATCTATGTAGGTACGACTGTAGCACTGTGGGCACTCGCTATATGCCACCGTCAATGGCAACAATAAGGGCAACAACAACAAAAACCAATTTGTCTTTTGTTTTTACACTTTTTTTGCGAAACACCACGAAAAAAAAATATTGAAGAAAAAAATGTTTGAATTTCGTTTGATTTTTTTGCGAAAATTTTGAAATTTTTTTGGTTTGTTTTTTGATTATTTTTACACAAGAAAAAAAAGGACTCGAACTTGGTCAAAAACTTGTTGCACGTTCAACATGTGTGGGGCAGGCTTGTGTGTGTGACTGTGACTGTGTGTGTGTGTGTGTGGGCGACTGGCGGTGGGGCAGGACGATTGTTCGTTTGGCTGCCTTGTCGATTGCCGTTGCTGCTGCTTCTTCTTCTTCTTCTTCTTCAGCTGCTTCTTCGGTGTTGTCGTCGTTGTCGCTGCTGTCGCTGCTGCTGCTGCTGCTGTGGCTTGTGGCGCACAACCTTTTGGCTTGGATGTTGGACAGCATCTGTTGCGCGGCACGCTGCCCGACTAACGAGCCAGCCTCGTCTGCCTTGGCATCGAGCGTCAGCGTCAGCGTCAGCGTCGCTCTCTCGCCCTGCCTCGCTCTCTCTCCGTCTTTCTCTCTCTCTCTCTCGTTAACTCTCCCTTTCGCACAGAGCCGTGAGCTTCGTCCTTGCTGTGTGGGGGGCGCCTTCGTCAACAAGTGGCAACTGTAAAAATATATATAACACAAGCCCCACGTTGCACAGTTGACTAATCGCTGCCGTTTGTCTGCGCCGCCTTTTATAGCTGTTCCCAGCTGAAGGACAACAGCGACGCCGTCGACGTCGACGCCGGCCGTGGCAGCGGCAGCGACGTTTCAGCAACAGGCAACCAGGTGATTCGAAGCTCTTGGGATTTGGCTTTGCTCTCTGTCTGTGTGAGTGTGTGTCTATGTGTGTGTGTGTGTGTGTGTCTATGTATGTGTGTGTGCGTGGCATTGGCAATGGCTGCTGACGATGCTGCGTCGCCTTGCATGGGGTAAGAATTGTGCTGAATCGTCTGCAGCTGGGGAAGTGCTGACAACGCGTGGGCGGCTTTTTGTCCACAGCCTTGTGGCAAGCCCACACACACACATACTCCCACGCACACACACGCACTGCAAACGCCTTGATGTGCTACAATTTGGCCAAGAGCTAGAGACAGACGTCTATGGGTCTAGAGACTAACAATTATATTCGATGAGTCTCGAATCTTTCTAAAAATTATTGTTATTCTCAAATTCAAAGTGTATAAGGATTGTAATAAATGGAAAATCTTGAGATGACATTGTTAGGTAATTTAGTAGTAGTAGTAATTTGAACAAATATGATAGGCCCAACTCGGTTAGTTAGAGAAAGGTTAAGAGGGAGTTAAAGAGAAAGAGTTATATAGAGCTTTTGTAGATTTGGACATAAAAGGAAAGGGATGGAGAGTGAGAGGGAGAGAGATAGAAATAGAGAAAGGGAGATATACATATATATATATATACACATATAAATAAAGTGCAAGAGGTAGAGTGAGAAAGAGATAGAAATAGAGTTAGTAAAGAAGAGAATGATATAAACATATGGATATGGAAATAGAGAGAGAGAAGGGTATGAAAAAGAGGAAGAGAGAGGTATATAGAGTGTGAGAGACAGTAAGAGAGAAAGAGAAAGAGAGAGAGAGATAGATAGATAAATATACATATGTGTATAGAGATATATATGTAGATATACATATATATAGAAAAAGACATGGTGGCAGACAGAGAAAACGAAGCTCCTTACTTAGATTAAGATATTTATATCGCGAAATATACTGAAATATGAGCTGGACATTGTTATATATTGAAGGTTAATAACGAGATAAATAGCTCTAGATTAAGAGTAGTTGAGCTATAAAAAATATACAAAGAGGTCCATAGGAAACAAGATTGATGTTCGATGTATACATAGATATATAAATATGAATAGAAAGTAAGACAGATAGTAATCATAGTACATTGATGTATAGACAGAGAAGAGTACGGATAAGTTATATATATCTCTCTATATGTTTCTAAAAATGCGGCTTGTCTCTTACATTATAAATACATTTATCTAATAATGAAAATTTAAGAAATAAAATCTAAAAAAATCAAGAGAAAAATTCGTTAATTTAAGTACAGTTCAGAATTCGAGAATTTCAATGTCAAATTGCATTGCTTCGGTTCTGAGAAATTGCCTGTGAATATATCTGGAACTATTCATGTTTCAAATAGGCGTGCAGGTGAATGCCGTTGCTGGGTTCCACGAATCGCTTAATTAACTGAACAAAACTTTCAGTTTGAGCTATTTGATATATCTATCCCGGTCTAGCTGTGCCTCTATCTCTCTCTCTTTCTCTCTCTTGTTATCTCCATATGTAATTACGCCTAATTATAAAAGCTTAACTTTGATGTAGGAATTTGATATTTGCATATCTTTAGCCTTGCATTATTTATGCATATGCAATGCTGTGGGTGGAGGGCGGAGGGCGTGGGCTAGGGGGCGGTGGTGGTTGGGGCGGAGTTGCTGTTCAAGTTGTTGTTGTTGCCATCGAGTGGCATTAAGGCGGCTAACTAACAAACCTGCATCGAAATGCGAACGGACTTGAATTCATATAGCACATTGGACGCCAATTGTTGGCCGATGCATCCAATCAGAGCTGAGCAGCTCGAAGGTCGTCAGCAGCAACGGCGCTGCTCCTGCGTATACGCAATTTCTACGGAAATGAAGAACAACAACAGAGTCAGGTAGCCGACTAGCAGATGCCCTATAGGAAATTGATGTTGTTAGAAAATTTTGGAGATTTGAAATATGTATTCGTAGTTCTTTGAGATATGCAACAATAGTGTGAATTTTCGATATTTATCGATTATATTTCTATTCACTGTCAATACTTATCAATTATAAAAAACAAGATAGATTATAATCATTTGTTTCATCATCAATGTATCTTGTTTGCTTATAATCGATAAAAAATGATCAGCGGATGTTAAAAAAATCGATAAATATCGAAAATTCACTATTTTGCGAAGTGTTAGAAATTAATATTTATCGATTGTGGGCTAAGTGTATAATCGATTTTGAACGATTATGGCATCATGTTTGACTTCGATATTTATCGAATTTTACTAAATGCACAAAATCAATCTTTAGCTGTTATTATTACTTAATTATTACAACAAGAAATTGAGTTTGTATGATTAATTGTTAGTAGAAACCAATATTTATCGATAACCAATTGTCAATACGTAGCGTGTATTTAGAAAGAGTGCAATTGCAAGTCATTAATTAATAAAATATTGACCTTAGTATGTTGAATATATATCGATTATATACAATATCCGATAGTTATCGATATATTCGCCCTTGCTCAGTGTGCGTATAGACAGCTCGCTTCAATATCATCGCACTGTTCCACATTCGCTGGGTATCGACAGCAAATATCCCTTTTGGACTTGGCCGTCAAATGCAATTGTGGATCGCTCATTAGGTGGGGGCAGTGGGCGGGGGAGATGGTGCTGGATTGGATGCAGTGCCCACACATTTGGTTTACCTGTTGGACATGCGAACGAGGCGTATGCGCAATATGCACTTTCAACAGGTTAACCTTGGGCAAGGGGCACACGCACACACACACGCACGCACACACACACGCACGCACACACAGTCGCACGCCCAGCTGCCAAGGCCAGCAACAGTTGAGCAGCCCTCTCGCTCGCACAGCTGGCCAGAGGCCCCCGCCTCGCTGTTCGCACTCCCATTCAGCGCATGCTCCAGACAGCGAGGCGACAGCCGAAAGCGGAGCGCCAGCAGCTGAGCGCCCATTGGCCGCTGACAGTCAGCGCTGGCTGCTGTCGCGGCCGCTGCCTCTGCCGTCGCCGTCGCCGTCGCCGCCGCCGCCGCCGCTGCTGCTGCTACTGCTGCTCGGCTATGCCTACGCCTCCGCGTGAAGGGGCAACATTTCTTTTGGCTTTACTAATTAATTAGATATGTTTGTTGTTATTGTTGTTATTGTTTTTGTTGTTTTTGTTTTTGGTTTCAGCAGCAGCTTAAGCGCGTCGCGCATTAAACGCTCAGCGCGCAATCCGTGCTTGATGCAACACGCCGGGGATTTCCACCTCCCTTCAGAGCTAGATATTTAAATTGGCATTAGCATTGATCGGGCGGCGTTATCTATAAATATATATACATATATATACATATATGTATGTATACAGCTATGAAGGCATTTGCCTGCTTCTGCAATTTGAAATTGTTTTCCTCATTTTGTGGCTTAGACTTGAGCTCAATTGATTGCCTAAGTCAACTGGATTAGTTCCAGAAATAAGCGGAAAATGTCTTCGTCGGAAAATGGAAAACACTTTGGCGGCAAATTAGGAAAATATTGCAAAAAATATATATAAAATTAAAAGCGGCTGAAATGTGTTATGGAAAGTCAAGTGAATTGTGTATGAAGTCGTGAGATGACGTGACTTCAATAACAACTGTTGCTTAAGTTATCGATAACATATGTATGCTGAAATATTTCCTCAACTAGATTTACCATTCTATCTTTCAGGCTAGGACTTCAAGACTTCAGTCCTGAGTCATAAGTACCTAAAACACTTCAGCTGGGTTTCAGTTAGAGCTGGGAGATGCTTTTGCCGAAGAAATTAAGTTGTAGCTTTATTCTTTAAGGAAAACTTTTGTTTTATATAATCTTATGAATATAAATTAAATTGTGAAAAAACTTAACTTCTCACTACTTCTTCAGTTATAGCCATTTCTATATCCATTGCTCTTATTGAAGACAAATGAAACATAAGATGAAGATTGATGCAGATAATATAAAGAAAAGTTGTCTTTAAATTAAGTCAGGTATTTTTAAAAGAATTCTTTATGTTAAATAAGGTTTCTTTAACCTAAATCAGACTTTTCTTTAGTTTACCTTTTCTATATATATATATCAACATATGACATCATCATATCCATGCATAATCAAGAACTCCTCACCATTAGAACTGATTCGAAATGCGTTTCATAAGCTCAATTTGCATGTTGGCCGTGCATATGTTACCTGCGCTGGCCAAACAATCTGTTCAAGGTGCTGTTTGCATAAGTTCATCATATGCAGCGATGCCAATTAGCGCAGGTGGACGCAGACGTGGACATGGAGATTGAGCAATAGCACCAACAGCAGCAGCAGCAGTAGCGGGAACAGCAGCAGAAACAGCAGCACCATGGCGACACGGTCACGGACACAAATTCGATTCCATTCAATCTGAATGCCCCGTGGAGCTCAGGTGTTGCTCTGTCTGTGTGTGTGCGAGTGTGTGTGTGTGTGTGCGAGTGCGTGTGTGTGTGTGCGAGTGCGTGTGTGCATGTCTGAAAGATTCACATATGGTAGCTACTGCCGAAGAGAGAGGGAGAGAAGGGTGTTGATTGACAGACGCGCAAATACCACGCACTGAGCACCACGCATACACTGAAAGAAAAACAGTTGAATGCATTTTCTAGTTTCATTTTCCATTACAAAAGATCAAACCAACAAAATTAAAATATTAATAAAGGTATTTAAAGTATGAAAAAAAAGATAAATAAAAACAAAACAAACCCCAAAGATCGACTTTTATCGAATTGACTTGGGTTAGGAATATCTGCGCTATAATATAGTAAGGAAAACATATATTCATTCAAGTGTTCATTCTGTTTTCATATCTAAATCTAATAAATAAATAGAATGACATGATGACATTGACTTCGCTGCTAATCCTTAAACATTTCAGGTTCGATCATACCGTCCGCTGCCTTCTTCAGCTATTATACGATCCTAACACATTTCCCATTGCTTGCAAGGTCTAAAACTTAAAACGAAACTAAAATAACTTAAATAAAGAAGACTTAAAACGAGAATTTGCCCTACCAGCACCCTCCGCTTAGATGTTACATGCTTAAGCTAGAGTTCTGCTTCTGGTTCTTTGAGCATGAATCAAATCTTAAAGAACAGCATCTATAAGCTTTAAGCACATTCTCTGAAAGGTATGAAAACAACAGCAATATAACCGCTATTCCACATTTACAGGGTATACGTTGGGTTGTCTTTATCATATTGGCGACATTTAAGTGCGGTCGTGCGATGCTGCGAGCTGAGCCAAAACTGCGACCCGGAAACCATAAGCGCCGAGGCAACAGCAACAGAAGCAGCAGAAGGAGCAAAAGTCCAGCGGCTGGCGGCTCGAGGCCGTGGCTCGATTGTGGATGGGCGACGCTGTTTGACCTGTTGCCATGGTTGAAACACATAAAATTTAACATAATGCCCGTTCAGGCCGGTGCCAAGGGGCAGGTGGGAGCAGTGCCAAAAGTCATAAATTACGTTAAGTCGCGTGGGGCAGAGCGCAGGGGCGGGGCAGGGGGCTGACATTGGCGTGCTGGAGTCGAGACTGGGGCTGGCTGCGGTGGCTCATGTGTGCACCATTATCGCGTGTCGCCTTGCCAACTCGAAACTTTAAATGGGCGACAGGCACACAATGGAGGAGGCAGACAGACACAGGGAGGGAGAGCGTGAGGGAGAGAGGGAGGGAGATAGGAATGGAGCTGGCAGACAGTGCATCAGTAGTGGCACCTGCTGCGGCCATTTAAGCCAATTTTCAGCTTGTTGCTCACTCAATTTGCGACCGGGCGGACCACCTACCTGGCGCGATGCGCGCGTGCCACGCCCACAGCATCCCATGTCTAATTGGAACAACTGTTGCGGGATTTTAGGCGCGGTGGAAGCGGCACAAAATCAACTGAAAATAACTTTAACGGCTGCTAAGGATTTCCTCCAAATAATACAGGCTATATGGAGTGATATACCCTATATATATGCGAATTATATGTGTATATATAAAAATATCGATAAGCGATATATTGCATATTCATATCTATCGACTACAATATATGATTAAAATCAATGTATATAAATTGTAGGCTCAATTCGAAATCAATTTTTATCGATTATGGCTAAGTATTTGAATTCGATAACTTTCGTTTTTTTTTTTCTGGAATATATTTTCCACTTAATCACAATATTATATATATGTATAGTTTAATTTTGTATGATTAATCATAAATAGCTATCAATATTTATCGATAATGTGCAATAACAGAATCATACTGAATCCTCAATTATGAATAAAAGACAGACGGCAAACCATGCATTGACTTAGAGAAAGTGTATATCGATATTTATCGATGCTACACTTTATTTTTTGACAGTTATCGATAAAAGATTTGTGATTAATGTGAAATAAAATGAATATGTATACTTTGGAAATACTTGAATAGATGAATAAAGATATTCAGATAAAATCGATAAACGATTTTGCAAAAAGTAAAAAGTATGGAATATGATTAAGCATATTATTCAAAATTTTTATTAATATTTTTGAAAGTATTTTCGTTTTTTAAACAATTTAGATCAAATATATCAGATTCGATAAATCCTCGTTCTTTTTAGGTTTGCCCGATTGAAACTGCAATTTGATTGTGAAATTTCGATTGGATTGCTTGTGTGTGTGTGTCTGTTTGTGGTTGTGTGGATTCAGGATAATCATGAGTTGCTGTTACTCCTTCCAGTGCGTGGGCGTGGCATTGATGGCAGCACGCAGAGCGCCACGATAATCGGTGCCTTGGTAACGCACATGCTCCAGCACCCGCCCCTGCCTATCGATGACATAGAGAGAACGTCCGCTGCCCTCGGTGCCGACATCCTCTTCCATGGCGGCGGCAGCAGCAGAAACCGCGGCCAGAGCCGCTGGCGTCGACTTCTCGCTGACAGTTGGCAAACGCGGCAGCGTCAGCTGAACCGGATCCCTATAGCCGCCGATTACAGTTAGCTCCGGAAAACGGCAAATGGACGGCATATAGATATTGATTTGAGCCCGAGTTCCGGCCATCATCGCTCTATCTATATATACCTTTGTTCACTATCGTCTTGCCGGCGAGTTTTTTTTGCTTTTTTTTGTTTTTGTTTTTGTATTCAATTATTAAATTCGGATAAAACTGAAATTTGAAAGAGGCGTCAGCGATAAATCAAAACTTGAGCATCTTCTAGCTAAGCAATGACTGCCAAGGCAAGGAACACTTGGTTCCGAAACCAAATTCACAGATGAAATCTATTTAAAGTGTTGAAAAACTTATGAAAATAAACGTGCGAAAAACTGACAGCTGTCATTTAGGGGCCATGTTCTTCAAGCCTTGATGAAATTGATGTTGAATTCGACGAATTTATATATGGATTATGGTCTCATATTAGGCAATATCCATTTTGTCGTTGAGCTTTGCTAAACATTCCTAAAAAGACATGTGTATATCTATACATTTCTATACACTCTTAAGCCCAAAACAGATATGGCTTTTTTTATTATATATTTATTTGTTTATTTTTGTTTGACCAAAATACATATATTTATAACAAGAGATAAATAGCTCAATATAGATAATAGATAAATAACAAATTTCTATAATTATTCAACTTGTTAAACAAAAACCACACTTTTAAAAATATATATATTTTTAAAAGTCCATTTCTGGCTTTAAACTCGCTGTCGCCGCTGGCATTGAACCTGGATCATCAAAGCGAGCTCCACACCTGCCCGCTCCTAACACACATAAAGAACCAGAAGGAACAGTTTATAGAAATACAATTAAAACCCAATCTAAATGCTATTTATAGAACTCCATAAAGGAATATATGTGTGTGTGTGTGTGCGTGTGTGTTTATGCACTTGCATAGAGCAAATATTTTCAGCTTGGCGCCAATTGACCCCCATATGAGCAAACGTTTGCTTTAATACCTTCTGTTGCACTTAATGGATTTTGAAGCAATTCTCATTTATAAATTTTAATATACCCCTGAATATGTGCTAATCTGTCTAGGAGTGCAATCGTCTTTAAGAATTGCCTGTTAAAACTCAATTTTATTGAGCTGTTATCTCAGAGAAGTAAAATAAATGAAATGCGTATTTGCTGGGCGTGGAACTAAATGGAAAATGCGGCTCTAGCTTTGAAACAATTAAACTAAATGTTTATTTTTGTATCGAATTCAGAATACATAAGTATTCAAGGATTTGAAACAGACTTGGGATTAAAGCGTGCACTATTAAGAGAGACAAGCAATGGATGAAAATATAATAAGACTCGGTTCCTAATCTAGAAGGTAGTATTGAAATAATTAAACTTATATTTTGTAAGCTTTACGCTCTCAGTTATTATTATTTTTTCTAATTACTATATATACATTCTTCAAAATCAATATCTTATAGACTTGCATTAGATTCGGTTATTAAAATCAGCAGCAAAGTAGATTTGTCATTCGTTTTGTACAGTTCTTATTTTATACTCACTCAAATGGAAGCAATTGAAATCAATTAAATTTGTGGACTTTGCAAAGGCTTATGAGCTGCTGCAAGGCACAAATTGGATTCGCAGCTCAAACGGAACGACGTTGTTTACTCTACGGCAGAGGGAGTTGCTTGGAAATCGTATTCATTTCACAGCCCTTAACAGCTTATTAACAGTGGCTGTAACAGAGTAGCATGTGAAACTATTGTCTGTTTAAGAGAGAGTCATTTTAACAGCTGATCAATAACAGTGAGCACAATATTGATATGTTAACCTGAATGTTACTTTAACACTTGCTCATGGAGTGTATACGTAACATATATTTGTTAATAACAGAGCCACTGAAGCATCTGTATTATAAGCCTAGCCTAGCCGATATGTGCCAATAACAGCTATTGTCCAACAGTGTCCCTCATTAACAGTAACCATAACTTTACTCTGCTAATAACAGATTCACTCTAACAGCTGATTAATAACAGTGACCATAGCTCTTATATGTTAGATTAAGAGTTACTCTAACATTTGCTGATTGAGAGTATGTTTAAGATTTATATGTTAATAACAGAGTGATCGGTACATTAACAGTTGGCCTAGCTGTTATGTGTTGATAATAGCTTTACGTCATCTACTAATAACAGTGTCAGCCAACAGATGTTCATTAGCAGTAGGCTTAGCTGTAATATGTTTATAACCGACTCACTCTAACCTTTGATCAATAACAGTGAGCACAACTTTTATGTGTTAGCCTGATTGTAACTCTAATATTTACTTATTAACATCTCTATCTTTTATCTCTACCAATTATATATTAATAACAGAGTTCTTCTTAATAGTTAACATAATATTTATTTGTTAATAACACAGTCTTTTTAAAATTTGCTCAGTAAAAGGGAACAACAGCTGCCCATTAACAGTGGCCCAAACATTCTAACAGATGATTGACTTTAACAGTTGCTTATGAACAGTTGTATAACATTAATATAATAATTTCAACAATCAATTGAACAGTTGCTCTTTAAGTTATGAACAGTTGTATAACATTAATATAATAATTTCATCAATCAATTGAACAGTTGCTTTTTAAGTTACAATAAATTGTATCTGTTAACAACATAGTCTCTTCAGCATTCCGACTGCTGTATATCACACTTAACGGACCTTTAACATTCACTGCTTAGCAGCGTCACTTTAACATTTCACTTATGCACAGCTCTTATCAAAATGTTGCTAAACATGAATAAAAAATCGTGAAATAGAAAATGGAAAAAACTCGGGGAAATTGCTTCATGTGAATCGGGAAATTGCAAAAAGATTTCATTTCATAGATATATACAGGCAAGAATGGCAAATGCCAACTGAATGCAGCTGCGATATCCTTGCGCAGATTTGCCAATGGAATTAATTGAGAATTATATAATATAGCAGAAATCTGGTTCTTCTCTTTCAATTTTCCATTTTCAATTTCCAATTTCAATTGCATTCGCACTGAGAGCTTGTGGTTCAGCTTGGCATTTCATTAGGCGTTTCATATTATTATTGCACGTAATCAAACAAACTAATTTAAACACACACGCACACACAAAGACTCTCCCTCTCTTTCATCCTATATATATATATGTATATATCTCCCTCTCTCTTGCAGTCACACTAAGCTTAAGCTCTCAAAACATTTAGTTTGTGTATTTAGCATTTCAAGGTCGCCTCAACTCATAAGAACGTTGATGCAAAACCGTCACTGACGCAGGCCAAATGGCGCCTGCAGAGCGAGGGCTGTAATGAAAATAGCCTAGAAAACTTTTTTTTTTAATAAATACTATGTGAATAAAGTTTTCCCACAAGTTATCTGAATTGAAAAGCTGCTTAACTTGGTAACACTTTTTTTTCATTTTTTATGATAAAGTGTTAAATCTATGGGTATTCTTATCTATGTTAACAATACAATTGACGAAATATAATAGCCCAACGTTTTGCTATATAGCAGAAACCTTGACTAGACAACACTGATATATCTTCTTCTTCTTCTTCTTTTTATATATATATAATCTTTTATTGCGACTTCTTGTCCGTAACTATACTTTTGTTCTACCTTTTCTTAAATGAAATGTTTATTTGATGCGCTTAGACGTATCCAGTGAAATCATAAACTCTTCTTCATCTTTTTCATACGATACATATCTAGGGAAAGTAAGAGATTTTAGGGCTTAGTACGTTCGAGGATAAAAGTGTTATTATTATTAAATTTATGTTGTTTAAGTCAAAACTCCTTAGCAGCGAATTGAGAACTTTCAGAACTTCTAGCTTAAAACCTGAACTTCTCGATATTTGACTGTGAATAATTCGGTTTTTATATCTGTCAGGAATGACAACTGTCTATTAAAGACTTGTGGAAATCGTCGAATAATGAAACAGCCCTCTGTGCATCATTTTGACAAATATGAGAAAAATCTGAAATATTTTTCTTCTGTTTTCTTTTCTTGTTTTTTGTGGTTGGCAAATTGAAAATGTTGCATGCTTCATTTGGCATTGCAACAAGGTGTGGCAAAGGCAGTGGCACAGGTAGAGCCTGGAAGTGAGGGAGGAAGCCGCTAGAGCTGGCTTTAGTATCTGGAACGGCTGCAGTTGGTGAGGCCTTGGCTAGGAGTAGGGGTACTCACTGATTTGCGGTTCATACTAAAGGTTTATTAATTCTGCGCGCATTGTCAACTCATCGCCAAACAAAGTTGTGCACTGCCCGCGGCGCAGCTGTGACGTCTGCCATATTCGAATTCAAATTTCCATAAATCGAACTTTATTTTATTAAAATTCTTTTTTTTTTTGTTTGTTCATTTTTTGCCTTTGGTTTCTGTTGTTGTTGTTGGTTTTTGATTTGATTATTTGTTTACGGGGGCCTTATTAAAATTCATTCAGTTGATTTTGCAACCGAATTTGTTGCCAATTTATGCATTACAATGTTTGGACATGTGTCGCCGACATTATTAACTTTATTCACATTAATTAAGAGCTCATATATCGAATAATAATTCACAATTTACAAATATTACCATCGACAGCAGAGTGGACACGTGTTGTGCCCGCCCAAGCATTGACAAAGGGAGTATATTGGCTTGAACTGAGTCGATGGCTGTCTGTGTGAGTGTGAGGTGGGTTTGGCTAGAGAGTTGATAGGTCTATAGTCGTGCATACCCTTGTCTTGTGAGTTATTACAACTGTTTCCCATTATGGACGCCAATCTTTCACAGTCTGCGAGCTGTAATCATCATTGTAGTCCATCTCTATAGATAAACCTAAATACTCACTAGCTCTTGGCTCTGGGCGGGCATTTTACAGTCGGCTACGCTCCAACTCAGCGAACTTATTTGTTATTCTTTTTTGCTGTCTGTTTGCGTGGGCCAGGCAAATGTCAATATCAATATTCAATTGTAATGAGATCTGATGTTTGCATATCCCTTCATTTATACCCTGTAAATATGTGTGCCCCTAGGGTCATCAATATTCATTTATATATGATTATATATCTATGTTTTTTGTGCGTTCGTTAAAGAGTGTGAGAGCAGGTATTTTTAAAGTAAATAGAAAAGGGAAGACAAAAACTCAGCATATTAAAGGGTATATAGGTAACGTATATAGATGGTAACTTGGTTATATATTACATGGAACTTGTCAGGTTTGGACTCTTCTTGTTTTTCATAGTTATAATCTATTTATACTCTTATTTATCCTTCTTATCTGTTCTCCATAATTTATCCTCACTTTTACAGGGTATCTCTGCTGTTACTTTTCCCGAACTTATTATTGTTTTGATTCTCGCATTTTTTGTCAACAATTAAGATGTGTTTGTGTGCCTCAATCAAAAGCGCAGTTCGCCTCTCCCTTTTGCTCTTTTGTCTCTTGCACTTGGTACGCATCGAGTACTCCCACCATCCAAAATTCTGAGTACAGTGCGTGTGTTCGTGTGCGTGTAAGTGTAAGTGTGAGAGGGCGCGTGTGCCTGGCATTTAAATTAAATGGAGAAAACTCGAATGCATTGCTGATTGCAAGTCAATTTGATTATTGCATTTTGGCAGACGTACGCAATGTCTTGGTGAGGGCGCTCCCGAATGTTACCTCGGGGAGCTGTTGAGTGGGCGGTGCACGTTCTTGCAATACCCTGCAGCTGCAGTCGAACTAATTGCCTTAGCAATCTGTTAACTCAATTAGCTCAGCTAGAAAAGACTTCAATTAGCCGAGCAACTTGAAATCAGAGACAAATATTTTACAAATATTCCAGTTGTAGTAAGCTGGCAGTGTAAGTTATCGATATACGTGTTGTGGGTAGCATGTGTGAAATATTTAACTCAATTATAAATATGTATGTATGTAAATACATATATATGAAATTATTGTACGCTTTCATATGTCCCACAGTTTTTAAAAGTGAAGAACAATTTCAAGAATTTGTCATCGATATATGCGTTATCGATAATCCACAAAGAGCACTTTCAGCTGCATTTATATATGAAATATGTATATATGCAAATACTGATAAATGTCATATTTAAATATTTTGTGAGTCAACACTTGTCACTTGATCACTTGTTATCGATGCATGTGTAATCGAAATACCCAAAATTTGAATTTAAGAATATAATTTATTAGGAATCGAAAACAATATATGCTGATATACATTTAATGACTGCTTATGTATAATTCTTTTTCATCAGTTATCGATACATGTGTGATCGATAAACCATAAAAAAAATTTAAGCAGCGACTTTATATAAAATATAAACTTGAATAATAAAGACATATAATTAAACTAATTGCTTTCAGTTTGTAGCTCGTGTTATCGATTCATGTGTTATCGATTTGTTTAAAAATCAACTTAAAGTTAATATGGCAAATATATTTGATAGCTGTATATTCTTATACCAGTTTAATATATATTTTAATAATATTACTCATTTCTTGATTACTTCTTAGCGATACACATGTTATCGATATTCCACAAAAACCGCCTGAAACCGCAGTGTCCTACATAAATGATGAGAATGCATTCATTTTCAGCTAAATTTCATGATTTAATATAGTCACATACTATTTGAGTATTTGCTATCTGTGCACAAGCTATTGATTTGCCAAAAATATGAAATTCGGCTATTTTTTTCTGTTTGCATTTCTTCTGCAGTTGTTGAGCCCTTTCGGAGATGTATGAAATCCCTTGAATTGCATCGTTGCCATCGGATCAAATGACAGCAAATAGAACTGAAATCCGTTTGATATGCTGCAGTTGGATGGGATGGGCGATGGGCGTTGGGAGATGGGAGATAGGAGCTGGGCGATGCATCTAACGTTGCATGGTCACAATTTGTGGCCAATAATTGAATATCGAAGCGCAAATTGAGTTTGGTCACAGTCAACCAGCAGCGGGCAGCAGAGGGAAAAAAGCTCGCCTGCTCACGTCCTGCAATTGGTGAAAACAAGACTCAAGTGAGCCAGCCGAGCATGCTCGACTGACCGATGCACTATCTGATTGTTAACTAAATGATGATGATGATGAGCTTAGCATTGAGATGGCTTGAGATAAGTTGCCAGTTATGAAGGTGAACTCGAGAGGAAGAGGTGCTTAGGCGGGCAGTTCGACTCGATAAGACCTACCAGATTTGCCTATTAATGCCGCTCAAGAATCCCATAGATTCTGCATGCCAAAATATGCTCCGATTTGCTATAAGCGGCTTATCACAGTGTCGGCTCCACAGTGCACAGTGCACAATGAGCAGGGTATTATCGGGGGGCTGGCGCTTACCGAACAGTTGAACTATGCGTGTCCATGAATACATATGCATGGCTATTGTGCTCATGCATATGGATGTAAATATCGAAACAGGAATATGCCATAGATAAGAGTAAACGCCAAGTTCCATTAGCTGTGGCAGCCCCCCAACTCCCAGTCCCATGCCCAAACCCCCAACCCCAACCCCATCGCTGCTCTGGCTAGTTCCCTTCTAAGCGGAATGCACCTGTTCAGTTACCTTTTTTTTTTATTATTATTATTATTTGCATCCTGGTGGCCGACTCTGACCTTTCTGACCTCTCTGGACTCTCTGGACTCTATGGGCTACCTGGGCTATCTGGTTTCTGTGCACAAAGTGCACTCTAATAAAGCCCTGTATACTCTGATTTTTTATTTCGCACTGCGTGCGGTTTTTATTGCAGAATTCTTTGCCTGGCCACGTTTCATAAAAATGCAGTTGAGAATTAATTAAAAACGAATCCGAAGCCAAATAAGTGAAGCAAAAATTTCAGCGCACGTTGCAAAGCAAAGAAAAATAATTTAATATGAATTTGCTTGGAATGCAAGCTGCATGCATAAATACAATATATATTGAATATATATATACATATATATTCACTGCGTATTAGTGGCGAGCCTGAAAGCCGAGGCATTTTGCCGCTTTTAATTAAGTTCAGATTGAGGCGAAGCTGCAATCAAGGCAACTCAAAATTGAATTTGCTTTTTGGCTTACTGCAGCAGCAAATGTCAATTTATTAAATTAGTTATTGATTGACATTCTTAGTGCGCTCAAAGAGTTCTTCACCTGCCGCATAACTCCTTTGGCTCAGACTCGAGACTAAGCAAGTCCTAAAGTCCAGGCAGCTCAAGCCACAGTCACAACTTGACTCGCATCCGTCCATCCATCCATTCGGCATAGTTTACGACATGCTGCCGCCGCCCTCACACGTCTGCCACATAAATGTGGCTTCAGGCCTCATCGCCAACGAGACCCCAAATATGCCACATGCCTCAAATAGTTGTGGCACAATGAGCACGATTAAATGTCCAAATAAAGCAATTACTAGATGAAGACTTGAGCATTTGGTTATGTGAATCAATTTTAGAATAAAGAGTAAACAGAGAGTCTACAGAGAGTTTACAGAGGGTATACAGAGAGCTTACAAAGAGTGTAGAGAGAGTGTAAGTAGAGAGATAACTGAAAATATACAGAGAGTTAATAGAGAGTTTACAGAGTGTACAGAGCGTTTACAGAGAATCTACACAGGGTGTACACAGAGAGTATACAGAGGGTGTACAGAGAGTGAAGAGAGAGATAACAGAGAGTATACAGAGAGTATACAGAGAGTATACAGAGATTATACAGAGACTATACAGAGAGTATACAGAGAGATAACAGAGAATATATAGACAGTATACAGAGAGTGTACCGAGAGAGTGTTATCTCTATAACAGAGAATATACAGTATACATAGAGATAACCAAGAGGGTACAGAAGGTATACAAAGAGTCAACAGAGAGATAACAGAGAGTATACAGAGAGAATACAGAGACTATACAGAGAGTATACAGAGAGATAACAGAGAATATACACAAAGTGTACAGAGAGTGTACATAGAGATAACAGAGAGTATACAGAGAGAATACAGAGACTATACAGAGAGTATACAGAGAGATAACAGAGAATATACACAAAGTGTACAGATAGTGTACAGAGAGATAACAGAGAATATACAGAGAGTCTACAGAGTACACAGAGATATAACAGAGTGGGCACAGAGGGGTACACAAAGAGTCTACAGAGAGTGTACAGAATATTTGCTCTGTACCGTTTACCAAGTATCGAGTATAAATACGCCTCTCACTTACCGAATTGCTAGCTCTTGAGCATCGATTAAAGGCAAACGTCGTTTGACGCCATTCGCCACCTTTGGGAACTTTAATATAAATGCCGGCATAAAGTTTCAAATAGTTCAAACTTATTCCTTCTACAATCGTTTTTAATAATAGTTCTTTATTCTACTTTAAGCTCGCTCAGCATGGGCAGACAGGGAGATAGAGAGAGAGAGAGAGAGAGAGAGATATAATCTGAGAAGTAGTCAAGGTCGCAGTGGTAGTTCGAAGCGGAGCCAGTCCCTCAGACACGCAGCGTTTCTTTGGCAGTTGCACATAACAAAAAGGTGTGCAAACGCTTCATGTGCGTTTTATGACAATGTAATGAACAACAACAACAACTATAACAACAACAGCAACAACAACTACAACAACAACAATAAAGGCCAACAATAAAGCCGGACTAAAGCTAAAGAAAATAAAAATATATATATGTATATGTAGAAAAGTTGTTGCTTCAGCTCGTTGCCAAGCATATTATTATTGTTGTTGTTGTTGCTTTAATGTATGTCCTTGCTGTGCTTGCCCTCCTTATTGCTATTGTTGTTGTGGCTGTTGTTGTTGTCACTGGTTGAAGTCAACATATTGTGGCATTTTAAGCGGAAAATATGCCTTACTTCCGGTTTGCTTTACAGCAGATTTTTTGCATTGTTGTTGTTGCCGTTGTGTTATACCCTGTATAGGAAAAAAATACAAGGGTATGCTAGACTAGTGCAAGCTTTGTTAACTTTAAGGCAACATGCCTATCTTTATTGTAGATATTGTAGGTAATATATACATAGATACATAGGTACATACATACACAGATACATAGATACATAGATACATAGATACATAGATACATAGATACATAGATACATAGATACATAGATACATAGATACATAGATACATAGATACATAGATACATAGATACATAGATACATAGATACATAGATACATCGATACATAGATACATAGATACATAGATACATAGATACATAGATACATAGATACATAGATACATAGATACATAGATACATAGATACATAGATACATAGATACATAGATACATAGATACATAGATACATAGATACATAGATACATAGATACATAGATACATAGATACATAGATACATAGATACATAGATACATAGATACATAGATACATAGATACATAGATACATAGATACATAGATACATAGATACATAGATACATAGATACATAGATACATAGATACATAGATACATAGATACATAGATACATAGATACATAGATACATAGATACATAGATACATAGATACATAGATACATAGATAAATATATTTTATAGATATATTTGCCAGCTAATGCTATAGTCGTGCATACCCCATTGCCCGTTCCCGCTGTGCTTGTTGTCACTGCTCTTATTGTTGTCGTCCTTGTGGCAATAGCTGGGCGTGGTGAGCACAATGCACACACACACATACACATACACACATACATACATATATACATATATCTACATACATACATACACATATATGTCTATAGCTGTTGACTTGTTTACCCTTATAAGAGCGGCGCCAAGATGGCTGGCAAAGTAACTGCTAAGCAGGAAGTCGCTGGTAATTGCGCGTATGTATGCGCGCGTGTGTGTGTGTGTATGGGTTGCTCTTAATAGCTGCTATAATATTTATATACATATGCAAGCATATACACCCTATAATGCCTGCATGCCCGGCACAAATGTATTGCAAATACATTTGCATAAGCACATTACGTATACACCGCGTGCACTTCGGCTGGCTGAAGCAAAGGCACTTCAATGCGCTTAGCCAAGTTGGGCTTAAATACCAGTCAAGTGCAACTGGCAGCGAGCCGGCTAATTGGCAGATCAATGCGTAAAGATTCACAAAAATACTTAATACGATTTTGCAGCATAGCCTGAGAATCGCTGAGAGCTTAAAGTGAGCGAGACTTTGGGGCTAGCAAATGCGAAGCCTTGGGCTGTAGTCCAAGACTGTGACAATCTAATTAAAGCAGACAAAAACTTGGCCACAGCAAAGTTGGCTGCAATCGTCGCTGCTTTATTTGCGGCTGCTGCGGCTGGCCTAAAAGTAGTTTAGTCCTGTTTACAATAAGGTTCAGTCTTTAATTGCACTTTCCTTTTGGGGCTGGGGCCGGTAACAGCTGTCGCTAGGGGCGGGAATGGGAGTGGGAAGAGGGAGCGGGAAGTGGAGGCGGCGGTTCAGGGATTTGCGTTAAGTTTGCAGTAAAGCTGCTGCGCTGGCTGCCTTGGCTATTATTGGAAGCCATGCGCAGGACAAGGACAAGGACACGCCGCAAATAGTAGCAGCAGCAGCAGCAGCAGCAGCAACAATGGTTGGTGTAAGTGAAATGGAATCCTTTGGCAAACAATGGCCCATTATTAACATTTACCGCAATCGGAACAACACGACACGACACAAAACACGAGCCAAACATGCACTGCGGCAAACTTTCAAGACCAGCCGCAAAAGTTCCGCCTGGCTGTTGACTAAAAAGAAAACAACTAAATGCGCTGCAGTCGGGCATGCCCAACTGGCAGATACTCTGACTCAGTTAAGGTTTTTGGTATAAGCAAAAGATTAATTTAGTCCTTTCATAACCTAAATGCAGGCTGGGCAATCTATGCCGATAAGACATCCGGAAGACTCTACTCCAGGAAATTAATTTATGTTTTCTTTCTCCCTAGAAAGTAGCCAAGTAAAACAATAAAACATAATCAATGAATTCAGATATACAGCCCCAGCTTGTAAGGTTTTTAGGCGATTCTGCAAGGCCCAAATTCTAATATCGATAATTATCGATCATATGAAAGTATAATACGCTATCGATCAAAAATATACATAAGCTTATGCTACTTTGCGCATACAGCAATATATATATATAGGTGCAAGTTTATATCTCTAACTACAGACTGAGCATAACAAAAGACTCTGCAAGAGATCTAAGCCAGCTTTCCAGCACATTCTGTGCATTCATATACATATAAGCCAGCTGAAGTTACTCAAGCAATATACCTTCCCTATAAATGTCCAATAAACTTACAGGATATACAAGCAAAGAGAAAGCAGAGGAGTAAGAAAACAAAAAGAAGTCCCAAGTCCAAGTCCGAGGCCAAGTCCAAGTCCAAGTGCAAGACCAAGTCCAAGAGTAAGTCCAAGTCCAAAGTCTGCACCAAATAAAAGTTTTCGTGTGAAATTGGAATTGGAATTAAAAGCACAATAAAGGCGGATGGCAAAGGAATAAAAGAGTGTGAGAGATAGAGACAGAGAGAGAGAGAGAAAGAGAGAGAGGGGATGAAAGAGGAGCCAAATAACTTAAGGCTAAATGATTTGTGGGTGCTTAACAAAAGCCCATTCGCAAATAGATAACATTAGGAAAGAAAAAACGGCAAGAAGCATATATGGAAAGTCTAGGAATATGCCCAGCAAATAAGATTAACAGTTCCCCAAAAGTGACAGCAATTAAAAACCAAAAGGGCGACAGTAAGGGGATTACTTGAAAGAGCAACAGGGGAGTAGTTAGTGGAGAGAAGTTTCGAGCGCTGAGGCAGACGGAAACGTTTTCCTGAACAAGCACAGAACACACAGCAAAAGAAGTTTCACGAGAGCTGCAAAAGGATTGTGTTTGCAGTTACTTAAGTGATAGTAGGGCAGCGGGAAGATGGGAAGTTGAAGTTGAACAGGAAAATGCGTAGAAAGAGCTGCAAAGACAAAAAAGGGAAATTGGAGCGGAAAAGCTGAAGACATACGTATGCATAGAACTCTGCATAAGAGATTCGAGAGAAAAGAGAAGAGATGGAGCGAAGAGAGAGAACGATGAGGGAGTGAGAAAGTAAGAATGAGAGAGAGAGGGAAATAATGAGAGAGAGTGAGAGAGAGAAAGGGAGAGAGATATATAGATATATAGAAAGAGTGAGAGAGAGAGAGGGAGAGAGAAATTGAGAAAAAGAGTCTGAGAGAGAGCGGAAAGTAAAAGACGAAAAGAACGAAAGCGAGAAATCCAGCGAAAGAAAGAAATTACGTAAGAAAGAGAAAAGAGAAACAGTAGGTATAGAGAGCAGATAGAAAGGAGGGCCAAAGAGAATGTACGGAGAGAAAGATAGAGGGTATGATTGGATAAGAATCTATTTCCATCTCTGTATCATAAGACAGCTTCTCAATGCATTTTTCGATAACTTAATATACTTAAAGGTAAAAAGATAACGGGTTATTTCAAGGAGTTCTTGTCAAATCCAAATACCGTTTCAATGTTAGAAAAACTCAAGTGCCATCCATTTCTTTATTAGCATATCGTGATATTGTGTCGTAAAGTGCTTGAAATATCTGAAAAGAAGGATCTGCACCTCAATATCTTGCAAACAATTACAAATTGTCTGATTCCTGGTATTTTAAGAGTAAAATAAAAAAAAACACTTCACATTTGATATGCCAAACATTGACTACGTTTTTGTTTAAAATCTAATTATACGAGTATGCCTAACATGTAATTGGAAGAGTCACATTGGGCATGCAAGCTCACACTAGTGTTATGTTAAACAACCCTGTTCAATTTCATTTCACATTATTATCTCCATTTTTACATTCCTATTAGCATCAGGCGTTTTGTGCGCTGCATTAAAGGGCGGACATTTTTTGATTGTTTGCATTTATATTTATGAGATGCCACGCATTGTATCAGATCTGCATTATACTCAGTTATGTCAAGACGAGCAGTCCGCAGTATTCAGAAATTGAATATATCAAATCTAGATGTGATGAGTTAAGTTAAATAAGATAACACACTTAAGTGATATGCTTGAGAAAGACTATTTTGATATGTTAAAAGTGTCAAAATTTTGGAGAAATAACAGTGCGTGTCTTGTATTTAGTGAAATATATAGTTTTTATATTCACATACTACGTATCTTTCTACAATATATGCATATATAAATTATATATTTTATGCTCAAATAACGAAATGTTTGGAAAAGTTGTCCGAATATCTAAGTCTATAGTAAAAAAAAAGGTATGTATATGTATATTTATATACATCTATATATTTTGATATCTATATATATATAATGTTATGTAATGGTTGCCCATGCAGATCCCCAGATATTTCGATTGTTCGAGAACAAGCCAACGCTGATGATGATGCTGATACAGTCGCTGGAGGAGCAGATGCCGCCCGACGAGGATGTATATTCGAATGTGCCGACAATTACGATGCCGCCACCTGATCTTGACATGGTAGATCCGCTAATGGAGGCGCTGCCGCCGGAGCCTATGATCGAGATCATGGAGGTTGCCGAAGATTTCGATACAGATCCTTATGGGGCCCATGATGAGCTCGTAAGCATGGATGTGTCCGATGACACTGGGTTCATTTACCATCAAGTGGAGGCGCAAGACATGATGATGGAATTGGATGGCAGTTAGGCAGCCGATCCTACGATTGAGTCCACTAAGTTTACATTCCAATTGGTATCCGATTGGAATGAATTTTTGTGAAACAATTTTCTTATGTACATTTATGAATTAATACTATTAAACTGTTCCCAAGCGCATGCGATAATATGAATTAGAATGGGCCAATATATGTGGACCGCTATGAGCTTGGAGCTTGAAGAGTCGATATCCTTGCTGCTTCGAGCTGTTGTGGCAGGATGGGTTCTATGTATTGTTTGGAACTACTAAAAACTATTTTAGGTGATTCATTCACTCTTTTAGTTCCCTGTGTATCAATTGGTACGCCTTAGGATTGTACGCTTCTTGCGACGACAGACCGAATGACCAAAACACGGACAGACGAAAGGAAGAACTAACGGGCACACGGAAGGAGAGACTAACGGACGGACGAATGATAGACGGGTAGACGGAGGAGCGGAAGCATGTACGAACGGAAGAAAGTACGGACGGACAGGCGGACAGATGGACGGACAGGCGGACAAACAGACGGATAGATAGGTTGACGGATAGATCGACGAATAGATCGACGAATAGACAGACGGATAGATTGACGAACAGATGAACAGACGAACAGAAGGAAGAAAAGACGAAAAACAGATGGATAAATGAACGGACAAAAGGAAGGATAAATGGACGGACAAAAACTAACAGACGGACGAACAGGTGCAAGAACAGATGGATAGGCCGATGAATAAATGACGAATAAAAGGATGGATAAATGGATGGACAAAAGGATGGACACATGGACGTAAAGACGGACGAACAGACGCACGGATAGATGAATAAACAGACGGACGGATAGATGCGCGGGCAGACAATTAACGCGATATCAAGACGCATACTGCACAAAACCAATCTACTCTTTAACTTTGCGAACGAGAATAAATATATATGCACATGGTAAAACGCGTACTCTTGGCACAGTGCAGTTTTTCAACTTCAACCTATCTAAACTCGAATAAGTTGATCTACATTTGAACTATCAGCGAGTATTATGCAAGTGGTCGACTGCAATATTTTTGCTTGCTTTAGTTTGCTTTCAATGGAAAATATATATTGCTTAGCTATTATCTTTCGGCTGGCAGCTGTTTTTGAAGCAGCTCAAAGGCTGCAGCACACACACAGAGAGAGATAGATAGAGAGAGAGAGAGAGAGAGAGAGAGAGAGAGAGAGAAACACACACACGCAGGCAACTGTTGGCGCTTTGAGAAGTTTATGGCTTTAGCATTATGGAAAACTGAAAGAGCCTTGGCCATGTTTAGCCTTCAAGGTCCTGCGAAATCTCTCCTCCCTCTCTTTCTCTCTCTCTCTCTCTCTCCCTCTCATCAGTCTATCCTTGTCTGCCTCTCTAGTATTATGCTTACAAAGTAATCTGCATGCGTGTGTAATGGAATTTATTAAAGTAACACAGACAAAGGCACGTGCGGTAAATATGGCAGCTCGAGTGCTAAAAGCTCGCAAATGTTGTTTACTGCATTGAATTGTAAAAAGTGTTTCGAGTCTCGCACACTTGCCTGCGCCACACTGAGGCGGAACTAGCCTAGGCGAAGTTCCAGTCGAAGTAGCCCTAAATGCGGCTTGGCTAATGATTTTCATCTAGTTCATGAGTGAATATAACCAGGAATTCAATTGAATTCAGTTCGCTTTGATATGCACAGATATTGCCTTGACTGTGGCCATGAGACGGACTCGAGTCCCAGCCGGTTCAGCCACGAACAATGGCTGCGTCTGGTCTATTTGTTGGCTCGCACCTTGTCCGGAGATGGGAATCCTTTGTTTCGAGAAGTTCGAATGCTGTTTTGCAGCCTTGCACTCTGCGGGATGGTATCGAACCAGCCACGTCCGTGATTTCCGACCGAAATGTTTGTCTGCCCGTGGCCTCTAGCAACCTCCACAACACACTCCCTCTAATATGTCGCATTTGCCTTCACGCCAGGCTCAATGCAAACCATTGAAGTGCGTCCGCTTCGGGGTAAAGTGAGTGCTGCGGCCAGGTGAACTTCACTCAGGTAGGGCCTATCGCTTGAAGGGACTTTAAATTGTTAAATAGGGCAAGTTTACTCTTTTGGAGTGAAGCGAGTCCTTCGCTCTCTTAAGTCAAACTTGCTTAAGTTGTTGTCTAAGATCTTGGGTCTTAGGGTAATGCTTAGCCTTGAGTTCTATTTTCTATATGCCTAGAAAGATATGATCGGATATTATTAGTATTTAACCTTTGAGTTTTTGCTTTGGGAAACCGACGGCTGTCACTCTACCGTCGGAAGTTGTTTAGTTTGGGTTATGGCTGAAGTCATATTCATATATCTGTCGTATCACGAATATAATATGAGCTGATACAGTAAGCAAACAGTAAGTTATCTAATAACATAGCGTCGCATTGTAACAGTTACCGTTTTAGTTGAGGCAGACGGCCTGTGCAGAGTTGTTGTGGAAGACAAACATAGTAGCTGTCGCTGAGCGAGGTCCCGGATGTTGTTGAGCGAGAATGAGATGCCAGTACAATCCCTCTCTACGAACAATTTTGTCTTGCCTGCGAGTGGCCATAGAAAAGCTACTAAGAATTGCGAGTTATAGTCAAGAGTTTCCAATTCAACTCAATGCAATTTATTTCACTCTTTGTTATAACTTTAGATTTTTTTATGAATGGTATCTTACAAAAAATTTAAGAGTTTAGACTAAGAACTAAGCCTATTTATTGAGAAACATGACATATGACATATACGATGACATAATTATTTGAAGGAAAAATCAAAGAAATAAAAAGCCTCAATAAAAGAGCGTGAGAGTTAGAAATATACTTACTTATCTGAAGAGATAGTTATGTGAACGATATGGAGAACGACCATCCTAAACATGCTCCAATATACATATATATATATATATATATATATATATATATATATATATCTATATATGTATATAACTTAACTCGAACAAAGTAGGCCAGATTCTTACGCCAGAAGTTAATAGAAGCAAAGCTGCCTAGATGATTCCTAAAGATTTTCTCGACAGACGAGAGATTCTAAGCTTTTTTTTTATTAATATATTTATTGGGAGGCACCAGCGCTACTTGTTGCTTGTTTATCCCCCTTGAGTCTCATTAATCTGTATATGCTAAATTAATCGTAAATTTGGTTAATTACTGGTGAGAAGAGAAGGTTCACAAGTAGGCGTTTCCTTAGCATTCTAATGGGGCGGGAATTTGGCAGCCGTCTTGCGAGACGATTGGCGTGGACCTTAAGTCGATCGTTCTATATCAACTCAAGCAAAACGAGCTCTGGTCCTCTATCGTAGCTAGATTCATATCTCTATGCAAGCAAGCATTGAGAACGAGCCAAGCGCAGCCATTAATTTCCCGCTAAACCTAGCTCTAGCGCTATAGAGCCTGGATCTTGTAACTATTGCTTGACTCTCTGGACTTGCGGCGACTCTATAGATTTGCATATCATACCTCTAAATAGGTGTGATTAGAAGCGTAAGTATCATGCGCTTGTTGCTCAGGGATAGCTTGCTTCTCCTCTATAGCAACAAGAATATCTACCTAAGATGGAAACGGCAGGTAGCTTCGCAGTACCAAAGGGGTAGTAAGCAAAGAAATAACTACCCCTTCACACATATGTGCATATATGTATATAGATATATCATAGATATATATGCATATCCATTTATCCACATATAATGAGCAGCCTCATCGACTCCGAGTGTGAGCTTCAATATTTTGTTGTTGCCCTCACTGCCTGATGCAGCTTCGCCTGTAATTTGCTTTCCAATTATTTTCTAGAGTTCGGATTTGCTTAATGCCGTTTGACATTTGAGCAACAATTGCACTCGAAATGCTCGTTGTAAATTGTAAATGCATTAAAATTCTCCCTCCACGCGAATCAGTTGCAATGTTATGCTTGACTGAGTGCGTTGCATTAAATGAATTCATTTTAGCCTGTTAATTACATGAAATTCGATTATATTGCAAGAACATTTTGCATTGAGTCGTCGCCTAGTTACTTACATCCATCTCCTGGCCCCCGACGAGCCCAGTCTGCGATTGGAGTAGCTCCACCAATTGGCTTGAGTTCGCATTGATTTATCTCAGTGAAATTTGCAATTCCTTTGCCATATAAATGGAATGCTTCAATACCCTTTGTCCACCTCTTGTGCACTCCCATTGTGAGTGGATATTCTCATTTGCATGAACAAGATATGCCGAATCAACTCTAAGATTACAATAAGTAGCAAGAGTCTATGTAAAATATATAAATATATGTCTATATATGTATGTACATTGTACATTGTGATTCTGCAATGAATTTATTTGTTTATGAATTACAAATAGTGAGGGAACGAAAGAGATAGATTAAGGGAGG
Source organism: Drosophila meridionalis (assembly GCA_035045145.1). Lineage (NCBI taxonomy): Eukaryota > Metazoa > Arthropoda > Insecta > Diptera > Drosophilidae > Drosophila > Drosophila meridionalis. The sequence continues at coordinate 3,097,878 of JAWNPG010000030.1, forward strand.
TAAATCTATATTAGAGGAGTGAAGAAGAGAGAGTGAGACAAGGACAGAGAGAGATGCAATAGAAAGGTATATTGGTTTTGCGTAAAGAAAGTCAGATAGAGAGAGAAAGATTGAAAGACAGAGACACAGAAAAAGAGAGAGGGAGGTCTCCCTATCTAAGAGAAAGAGAAAGAGGAAGTAAGAGAGAATATATTGATATTGTGTAAGCGATGTAAGAGAGGCAGGAAAGCTAGTGAAACAGAAAGAGAGAAAGTTAGATAGATAGAGAGATAGAGAGAGAGAGAGAGAGAGAGAGAGATAGAGAGAGAGAGAGAGAGAGAGAGAAAGAGAGAGAGAGAGAGATTGAGAAAGAGAAAGAGAGGGAGAAGGCGAGAATATATTTTTGCTGTGTCAGCTCAGTGTTCAGTGTGTGGGAGATAGAGAGAGGGAATCGAGGGGAATCGAGATGGACAAAACGAAAGAGCGAAGAGAGAAAGAGAGGTACAAAAGAAGGCTACATATATTAAATATTCTATATTATATTTTATATATTCAATAAAAAATTCCCATTTGTTTACAGGGTATTTGCTTGAGTATCACACAGCCAAAGCATGTTTATACAGTAGACTTTTAATGCTTTATTGGGTTAGCTGGGTCGCACCGTGGGTACCTATGTGTGTGTGTGTGTGTATGAGTGTGAGTGTGTTTCTCCTGCTCGATAGCAGCAAAACTAAAAGTAGAAAGCGCAAACAATAAACAAACAAATAAGCTGCAAAAATGTCACACATTCATCATACGTTGTAATATGTTACGAGCGGAGAGGACCAGCCGCAGTCCTCAGCTTAAGCCTCTGTCACAACTTCACACAGACACACGCACAAACACACACACACACAAACACACATCGAGAAAAGAAGTTTTTCAATGCCTCTCGCTCAGTTCACAGTTAACCGCAAACAAGAAGACACAGATACAGATGTGTGTGTGTGAGGTTGCCATGTGAAGTTGCTACACTAGGTAACCAGCATAGGTAGGGGTGTGTGTGTGCGTGGGGGGTGTGTTGTGCCCTCTGGATGTGGGTGTGCCTGAGCCTCAGTTGGAAAACTATGCAAAAAGGCACAAAAAAGGTCAGTAAATTAATGTGCAAAAACGGACGCGATATAAACTTTGCATATGTATGTGTATGTGTGTGTGTGACGTGCGTGGGTGTGTGTCTTCTGTGGGTATTGCACATTTGTAGCGTTTGCTAGCTTCCAGCAAAAGGCGTCTGTGCTTTGTTAACAGTCAAAGCTCAAACATAACACAGACAGCCCACACACACACACACACACACACGCACACACACACATATATTTATTTATATAGACAGACACCACTAGTAGATTAATAAACGAGTTTTCATTTAGCCAAACAACAACAACAACAACAACAACAATAATTTGCTTCCATGTTTCTGGCTCTTGTCAAAGGCTTCTCAGCAGCTTTTTCCCACATTTAATTTTCAATTTTCCATTTATGCTCTGCCACAACACGCACACACACACACACACGCACACACACGTAGAATATGGCAGCATATGCCGTGCCCCCCTCATAAATTGCCAGCAAAACTGAAACAGCCGAAAAACATCTCCCGTCTCCCTTTTAGCTTCTCTCTGCTCCCTTCTCCCTCATCCCTCCTCCCTTCTGCCGTTCCCTGTGCCTGTGCCCCGTTCACCCTATTAAATTAGATGAAAAATTTCAACTAATAAATCAATATTTAAATAATTCATACAATTTGTGGGCGCCTCGGCATGGGAGACGTTGCCAAATTTGGGCGTTGAATCATGATCGATTGGCTGTATTTTGTTTTTTTTTTTCTCTTCTCTCTCTCTCTCTCTCTCTCTTACTACATTTTTGGGGGTTGTTAATGTTATCACGATAATAAGTTGAGGCATCGCTTCTTGCGGGCTCTAGGTGTGCTCTTCTTCTTCTTCTTGTTCCTCATTGGGGCCACACATGTGATTATGATGTGCGGCAAGTGGCTGCTGATAGTCGGATAATGGGCTGGGTGTATTCGGTGTGAGTTGAGGAGTGCTATTAGAACTCATTCGTTAGCTGGTTACAAGTTAAGGGATTGAATTAGATAATTATCATTGGGATTATTAGGAATATCATTATCGTTTTTATGAATTTTGTATATTATTGTTCCTTTTATTATTATTATTATTATTAATATTAATTGATATTATTATTATTATCATTATCTTCATTCTTATCATTATCATTAGGGGGGTTTGGCAACAATTCTGTTATGAAGCTACTGAACAACATCAACATTAAAGGACGTATGGATAGAGCACATGTGAAGGATACTAGTTCCTATACCAGCCATGAAATGAAGGAGCGTGCCACTATAGAGCTTTGGTACTTAGCCCCGATTATTGCCGAAAAGATTGTAGCTGTTTATCTTTAGAATCCAAAGGAATCGAGAGCAGAGAACAGAAAGCGGGCGGCAGAGATACTGGTTGAAACTAGACTTCTTCTAGACTTCTTCATTTAGCTTCTAGAATGCTAGGCTGAAGCAACAATTATTTTTGGATGGTTGAGAGGAGCAGTAAGCATTCCTTATCAGCAAGGTCAAAGGAGGCTCTAAAACACCGTCGATATGTCACCCACTGGAAATTGACTGGAAATTTAACAAATTTAGACTGCTTGGCGCAGAAAAGGACGCTGGACAGATATGTGCCAGAAATCTGCAGCATCCACAATGGGAGCTATTGATAAAGTGGTTCACAGCGCCATAAATTGGAAGTGTATACTAGCCTTCGCTAGCTCTACTAGTAACACTTATCAATGATATTATTATTATATAATTTCAATTGGCATTGCCATGGGTCAATCTATATCTTATTGCAGTTTCATCCTCTTTATTCTGTTCTATTCCTATCTTCAATCTTCACAGAAATATAAAACAGAAAAATAAATATATGTATGTTCTACTTGATTGACCTATAATGTTCTGAAATTAGTCTTAACTAATTTTTAGACTTTTTAGCGCTGTTTTTTGAGAAGAATCTTGTGATATGCGTTCATTCTGAACAGAACACTTGTCAGTTTTCCTCGCCTACTTTCTTTGTACATTTTTTAATAGTTAAACAAACAAAAAAAAAAAAAATAAGAAAAAAAAAACAAACAACTTCACTTTACAAAACCAAGTAGCCTTTGCAAGCGATTCTCCGGCTAGGAGCCTTTAGTCGCCTCACAAAATTTTCAGTTTGCTTCCGGAGCTGCTCTGGAAAGCAACTAAATTTTCGGCTCTAAATTTTGTAGTGAAAAATAAAAAAATGAAAAAATAAAAATTCTCGAACAAAAACTTGAATTTTTTTCGTCAACCTTTCGGATTATCAAAATTTGTATATTTTCGGCAAAACAAAAGCAAAATTGAAAAGCGTGAAATATGTTGTAAATTGTAACTCAAACAAATTGAGTTTTGCTTGATTGATATTTGTGTTTAATTGTGCAAAAAGGGACGAAAAATTTTACCACTGGACGTACCAAAGTTCTGCAAGTGTGTGTTAACATGTCAAACAGGTTATTCCACATACCCTAGAGACAACACATACACATGCGCGGAGCTCATCCCAATGAATGATTTAACCTCGCATCTCAGAGGAACAGATTATTCAATGCTCAGATATTCGCCAATAACAATCCACTGAATCTGCCCGTTTTAGTACACCAGGTAAGTACAATCGATGATAGAGGGGGAGACTATGCTATAGATGTGGTAGGGATCTGAAATAAAAGAGCAAATGTATCCTAGCTAGAGGGAAAAGAGAAGTGGACATAAGAATAGCAGAGGAATAGAGGAGAATTGAGGTGAGTTTATGGAGATGAGAGTGAGGAAATGTAGGGAGGTGAATGGGAAAGAAGAATGTTGAAGAGTGGTAGGTAGTTGAAGAATGGTGGCTAGCTGAAGAATGGTGGGGAGTTGAAGAATGGTGGGGAGTTGAAGAATGGTGGCTAGCTGAAGAATAGTAGGGAGTTGAAGAATAGTGGGGAGTAAAAGAGTGGTGAGGAGTTGAAGAGTGGTGAGGAGTTGGGATGAGTTGAAGAGAGAGAGACAGAAAGGAGCTCTAATCGAATCGGCTAAAACTCAAATGATACTACGCTAAATTAAACGAAATCTTCTCCAACAGTTAAACATATTTCTGTGCATCGCTTGCATGTTTGATTTATAAAGCAACTTATAAATACAAAATGCGGGAGACACTACTATTTATCTAAATATACACTTGGTGAGTCGATAAACGATTTGAAATCGAATAACATTTCATTAATAAATATTTATGCTTGGACAGATGGAGACTGTATGCTACATAAAATTTCATTTTACCATAGAAAAAAAGTAAGTATACTGTTCAGAAGAGATCTACTCAGCTGTAATGTCTCTTCTCTTCTTCATCCCTAGATCGACGGTACCACGGTCTCTCGACTTGAGATCGCGCAGCTTGCGTCGGTACATCGGCAGGTGCTACACTCATAGGCAAACTAGAAAAAAAACAAAAATAATAACTGGATATACAATTGGTACATACACGCATGACTTGTATGTATAGGAGTTTATAAATGATTATATATATAAATATATATATAAATAATAATCAAGTGGGTCTGTCACACACTGAAGCAATGGAGAAGGAAGAAACTCTCTACACTTGTACACGCCCATAACACTTGGACATTTAAAGCCAACGTCGCGTTCCGGTTAGTCAACCTATATTTGTATACATTATTTATATATTATGAAGATTGATTTTCACAGTTTTGAGTGGTACCACGATACTCGCAGCACCTCAACTTACCGGAAGCCACATATACTATGTGCGACTTCTCGTGGTTTTTGATGTACTCCGTGTTCGCGTAGCTCGCGCTCGTTTCGGAACTAAATATTGCTGTTACAAAGTGCTAAAAAATAAATGTTATATATAAACGAAAAACCTTAATATTATCGTATTTAATTCTCAAATCTCATTAGCATCATCAGCAGGCAAACAACAAATATGGCTTAACGTGTAATGTTTCCATAACGTCACATCGAATCAAGCCAATCGGAATTTTCCCCTTAATTAGCTTAATATAATTTAAGGCTTATACGCAATTTCGATGCTTGTTCATATAATGCAAAAATTGAGTATATAGGCTTGTGTGCAAGAGAAACATAGATACTTTGGTTATTGCCTTTGATACATCTTTAATAATATCCATGGTTAAATAAGATAAAGTAATCAATAAATATATGTATAAATAGATTCATAGATGGATTCATTGATACATCCAAAGATAGGTCCATCCATGAATCCATAGGCAAATCCATCCAATACATATCTGTAGATATATCTATATATGGACAGATACATATACCTATTGATATATCTGAAGAAACAATAGATCTATAGATAGACATATCCACATGCCGATAGATATATATATGTAGATAGATTTAAAGATAGATATATCCATATGCCAATAGATATATTTGTAGATAGATCTTAAGATAAATTTGTAGCTTTGGTTTATAGATAATGCTATAGATAGATATAGATATAGGTAGTTTTATAGGGAAGGTCTATAGATATTTATATCATCTATATCTAAAGATGGATTTATAGATAGTTAGATATAGATAGACCCAAGGATAGATTAATATCGCATGAGCACGTAGTAAATGGAGTGCGGAATATCTTTCATACTTTTATAAAAATAATAGTACAATTTGTACAGTTATAATACATCTATTACGCTTGTATTCCGTCGATTCAACTTCCCTGCAGTCTCTAAACTTTGTATTAGGCGCGTTAAGCTGCTCTATTGACCTAAGATTTGTGCTAAAAAGAAATTAAAACAAAAAATGGCTTAAGTTAGCTATTTTTACAGCTCGACAGGGCAGCATGGTATCGGCTAAGCCCGACCTCAATTTTCAGAATTGTTGAAAACTAATTGAATTGGTTCATGTGATAAAAAACGAAAAACAAAAACTTTGCTTAATGAGAATTATGGCAAATTGGTTTATGGCACACGCGCTCTGAAAGCTTTTCACCACCCGAAAGCTTTGCAGCTTAGTTTAGCGAAATACAGAAGAGTGAGTCAGGGCTAAGACGAAAGCTTTTATTAAGCTTAAAGTGTGAAATGGAAAACAGAACAAAACTCTTTAACTTCGACAAATGCTCATTGCAAAGCTTTCAAGGGTGATATGGAGTTGTGCTAGACAGAAGTGAGTTGAAACAAGCTTTCTATTTATTACTGCATGATAAATGAAAGAATGCAGCTTGAGCTTTAGCTAATACAACACAACAGGAGGCACCGGAGTCATTGGAAATACCGACTAAAAGCTTAAAGCTGAGTTGTCGTATATAGAGCTGGGGAGATATGGGCGCTGGCATTATCTTTGGCTAAGACAAGATGCTGGCGTTGGCGTACATTGGCCCCGTTGGCCGGCAATCTTGGCCCAGTCATTCGGAGAATGTGGAGTAGAGAATCGCATCGATGCAAGCTGCGCATATCGACACGTCGTAATGGAGATAAGCCCAGACCTAACGCCATGGATCGCAGTATAAAGCAGAGGCCGTAGCCGACCGAGCAGTAAGAACTGAAATGATGCTACGGCCCCGGGGTAACTTGTGGAGTGCAGTGCTATGGACGCAGCTCCTGATTCTGCTAGCTGAGGCAGCTGCAACTGGAGCAGCAGGAGGAGCCCGATTGCCAGCCCAACTCGACTGGCGCTTCAACGGTGCTCAGTACGGGCATGCCCAATACGACAAGATGCTGGGCCAGGGCAATGAGCAGCAGCCGGGCAACTTTCAGTTTCAGTACGTGGACTACCAGCCCAAGTGCGGATCGGGCGGGCAGCCGGTGTGCGCGACCAATGGCAGCAGCTACTTCTACTTCGAGAACGAGTGCAAGCTGGAGGCGGCCAACATGAAGCTGCTCTTTCAGTACGGCACGGGTAAGTGAGCGAAGCAAGTGAGAGAGAGAAAGGGTTGGCATACGAATCGAACTCTTAACGCAGAACTGGAGCCCACCGAGCTGGAACGCTGTCTGCCCCAATGCGACAATATGCGCTGTACGACAGTCTATGCCCCAGTCTGTGCCGCTGCCAGCAAGGAGCAAGCTGTGACTTTTGCAAACGAGTGCGAGGCGCATCGACGCGGCTGCCTGACCAAGCAAGGTGAATAACACAGATAGAGAAGACTTTAAGCCTTAGACCTTACTCCTCTCAACCTCACATTTCAGTCATGAGAATCCTGAACAAGGGGCCCTGTGGCCAGCCCAGTGCCCAGCCCAAGTCCCTGGGCAAGGGCAGGCGCAAGCACGGCAAGCGTCGCCATAGAATCAGCTCCACAACGGCAGCCACGCCTAGCCGGGGCAAGCAGACCTACTATATGTTGGCTAATGGACTCAGCAGCACGTCTACAACGAGCAGCACTACCAGCACCACTTCAACCACTACGCCGGTGCCCATGCAGTTCCAGCACTTCAGGGGCCTGGGCAACGCTGATGTTTCGGTCTCGCGAGCCATCGATGCCTACAGCGTCTATAATATACCCGATGTGGGCCATAACTATGGCGCCATTACCGACTCGAGTTTGTCGCTCTATGTGCCTGGTGTGGGCACTGTCACGGATACGCCACCTAGCACCACAACCACCACCACCACAACCACCACTACTACAACAACAACACCCAAGCCAACTACAACCACCCAGGCAGAGGAAATAAAATTCTTATATTTGCCCTATGGCACTACCTCGAGTACCACCACCAGCACCACAATGCCGAGCACCACCAGCACCGCTATTGGTTTCATGGATACTATTGCAGGCACCACCATGGCTCCACCAATCCCCAGCACCACTGAGCCCCTAATGGCAGTGGCTCACAATGCAACCGAACTCAGAGCTAATAGCTCTACCACAAGCCCAAAACCTGATATTGTAAAGCCTCATCCAAAGCCAGATGTTATCAAACAGTGATCAGCAGTGTTAATAAACGAATTTAGACAACGGGAATTCTCTGAAGAGTATTAAAGCTGCATTACTGAATGGGATGTATAACTAGAGCTACAATTGTTTTAGGTATAGCCCAAAGATCTATATACTCAGCAGGCCCACGAAAGGAGGTCTAAGAGACTAAGGATCGCTTTAACACTCTGAACTTATGGAAAAATGGGAGTTCAGGGCATATTCGCTTAGTAGCAAAAGGCAGCATGATAGAGCCCATCAAGTATATAGTATATACACTTATACAAAGAGTTTCTGTAATGGAGAAACTAAAGAATAAGTTTTAGATATTGGGAATATCACTATATCAATATTTAGATATTGGAAATATCACTTCCCACTTACCAAATTATCAAACAACCTATTTCAAATTCAAGATACTTGTGTTTTCGCAAATACATACATCTAGATGTATTATCACGCACTAATTTGATTCAGAAAATTAAAAAAAAAATAAAAAGAAAAGTTACTTAGAAATTCATCAGTCCAAGGTATCTCTTAGTCGGGCATATCTACCCGGTTGAGTTTTAAAGATAGAAGATAAATACTATGAAACCTATAGCGAACTAATTGATGTAACCACAGGAGTTTACGTTAGCCCATATTTGGTCCCCCATTCAACGACAATTAAATATCAGCTACAATCTTTTATATATAATCCTTTATATATATTTTGTATAATTACAAAATCTTTAAGTTGTATAGTTGTATAAAATGGTATTTCAATAAAATCGTATAGGTTTTCTCTTATTATCTAAAATAGTAAAGTGTTTAGTCTTATAAATCGTTTGCTTTGGCATCGTAGAGAATCTCATTGCTTACAGTCAATTCAGTTCTTATTTCAGTATTTCGACCTTTTGTGCCGAGCTCTTGGAGAGGAACAAGAATATGTATGTCGGACTTGGATTCGTATTCGTGTTATTAATCTTAACCGTCTGAACGTCATCCTTCTCAGACACTTGCACAACCACCTGATTGCCAGTCGCACCAACTGCTGCAGGTTCGTCAACATTTTGTATTTGCTGCTTGGCAACATCGTTTGATGGAACTACGTCGGTTGAAGCTGTTGATGACTCTGAGGTCGAGTCACTGGCAGCTTCTGTTGTAGATTGGTTATCTGTCTGGCTGACGGAAGTAGTTCTTTCCTGATCAGCTGTTGTTGCATCCGACGTTGAGCTGAGGGAATCTTCTGTTGTGGACGTTTGCGAATCATCTGCCGTGACACCCGAATTGTCCTGATTTACAGATGCAACTTTGCTTAAGCTAGCAATTTGGGGCTCTGATGTCGAGTTTGGTGTAGAGTCCGTTATCGAGTCTGTTGTCGAGTCCGTTGTCGAGTCTGTTGTCGTGTCCGTTGTCGAGTCTGTAATCAAGGCCGTTGTCGAACTCTCATTGGGTTTACTAGTTGTTTCCTGGGAGTATGGGTCAGGTGACTTGTTGTCTGCGGCTCCATACGTCTGATAAGCTTTTGTTGAATCCGACGTCGAGCTGACGGAATCTTCTGTTGTAGATGTTTGCGAAGCATCCGCCGGGACATCCGCATTGCCCTGACTTACAGATGCAATTTTGCTTAAGCTAGCAACTTGAGGCTCTGATGTCGAGTCCGTCGTCGAGTCCGTTGTCGAGTCTGTTATCGAATCTGTTGTTAAATCCGTTGTCGAACTCTCAGCTGGCTTACTAGTTGTTTCCTGGGAGTATGGGTCAGGTGAATTGTTGTCTGCGGCTCCATAAGTCTGATAAGCTGTTGTTGAATCCGACGTCGAGCTGACGGAATCTTCTGTTGTAGATGTTTGCGAAGCATCCGCCGGGACATCCACATTGTTCTGACTCATAGATGCAACTTTGCTTAAGCTAGCCACTTGACGTTCTGATGTCGATTCAGAAGTCGAGTCCGTTGTCGATTCCGATGTCGATTCCGAAGTCGAGTCTGTTGTCAATTCTGAAGTCGAGTCTGTTGACGATTCCGATGTCGAGCTCTCAGCGGGTTTACTGCTTGTTTCCTGGGAGTATGGGTCAGCAGACTTTTTGTCTGTAGCTCCATAAGTCTGATCAGATGTTGTTGAATCCGAATTATCTGAGCTATCAGTAGATGCCTGACTTACAGATGCAACTTTGCTTAAGCTAGCCACTTGAGGTTCTGATGTCGAGCCCGTTGTTGAGTCCGTTGTCGAGTCCGTTGTCGAGTCTGTTATCGAGTCCGTTGTCGAACTCTCAGCGGGTATACTAGTCGTTTCCTGAGAGTATGGGTTAGGGGACTTTTTGTCTGCAGCTGCATAAGACTGATCAGTTGTTGAATCCGACGTCGAGCTGACGGAATTTTCTGTTGTGGATGTTTGCGAAGCATCTGCCGGGACATTTGCAGATGCAACTTTGCTTAAGCTTGCAATTTCGGGCTCTGATGTCGATACAGATGTGGAGTCCGTTGTCGATTCCGATGTCGATTCCACTGTCGAGTCCGCTGTCGAACTCTCAGCAGGTGTACTAGTCGTTTCCTGAGAGTATGGGTCAGCAGACTTTTTATCTGCAGCTCCATAAGGCTGATCAGTTGTTGTTGAATCCGAATTATATGAGTTTTCGGTAGATTGCTGACTTACTGATGCAACTTTGTTGAAGCTAGCAACTTGGGGTTCTGATGTCGAGTCTGTTGTCGAGTCTGTTGTCGAATCTGTTGTCGAATCTGTTGTCGAGTCCGTTGTTTGTTCTGTTGTTAAATCCATTGTCGAACTCTCAGTGGGTTTACTAGTTGTTTCCTGGGAGTATGGGTCAGGTGACTTGTTGTCTGCGGCTCCATAAGTCTGATAAGCTGATGTCGCGACCGACGTTGAGCTGACGGAATCTTCTGTTGTGGGCGTTTGCGAAGTATCTACCGGGATGTCCGCGTTACCCTGACTTACAGATGCAATTTTGCTTAAGCTAGCAACTTGAGGTTCTGATGTCGAGTCCGTTGTCGAGTCCGTTATCGAGTCTGTTGTCGAGTCTGTTATCGAGTCCGTTGTCGAACTCTCAGCGGGTATACTAGTCGTTTCCTGAGAGTATGGGTTAGGGGACTTTTTGTCTGCAGCTCCATAAGACTGATCGGTTGTTGTTGGATTCGACGTCGAGCTGACGGAATCTTCTGTGGTGGAATCTTGGGGCCCGAGAGTAGAGCTCGGTGTTGTTGAATCAGAGTCGGAATTAGATATGGAATCAGTTGTGGACTCAGTTGTAGATTCAGAACTAGATTCCGTTGAGGAATCAGTATTAATAGTAGTTTCAGAAGTTGTGTCATTTACTGAATTGCTTTGAACTGCTGATCTACTTAAGCTTTGAGATCTTTGTCGTGGCTGATTTGAATCTGAAGATTCTGTTGTCGTTGTACTCGTATCGCCTATTGCTGCTGAATCTGAAGTGGAGTCCGATGCGGCAGTAGTTGAATCTGAAGACGTATCTGAATCTGATCTTGCGGTTGCTTCAGTTGATGTATAGTAATCTGAAGCAACAGAAGTAGTTTCCTGAGAGGAGTTTGATGGATCGACTTGAGTGTCCTCTGGGATAGATTCCGCATTGAAATCATTCCTTAAACTTTGGACTATAAACTTTTCATCCTCACTCGCTGTAGTTGAGTCGGATGTCGAAACTTCTTCTGTTGCAGTCGTCGAAGGGTCACTCGGTGATCCATCTGTCGTTTTCTCAAATGCTTCGCTTGACTCTGTGGGCAAAGATTCTCTCGAGATCGATACATGATAGGGTTGCAGCTGAGAGGCTGCCCGCTGGGAGTTATAGGGATTTACATAGGTCATTGGCAATGGGGGTCCATATGCTGGCTGGGGATAGGCATAAGGTCCATATGCGGGATATCCGTAGGCAGGCGGTCCGTATGCCTGTTGAGGTGGATAAACCGGATAGGATGGATTCGATCTCATTAGGCCTGATGGAGGTGAGTATATGGTTTCATCACCCAAGCACGGTCCATCGTGTATGTATCTCCAAGCTGTAGGGAATAAATAGTAAAGACATTCAGATATATGGAAAAGGAAGTTGATTGCAATTTCTACTCACGTTCGTTCGTGTGGCATATGAATTGCAGCATTTCGCATTCGTTTTGAAACGATTTCTGCGTATTCCCCATTGTGGCGCAGATCGGACTGCAGGTAAGTGAACACTTGACGGGACACTCGCAGGGTCCCTCGTACAGAATGCGCCAATCTAAAAAGATCAGCAAGATTATAGTCAGTGAATCGTAAGTTTTTATTGGGGCACATACAATTTCCGGTTAGGCAGCTATAACGCTGGGCTTCGCAGGCATTATCGAAGGTCGCTCGCTGATGTGGGCCTTCGATCTTCGCACAGACCTCTTCCTTGACGTCCGAGCACTGCAGATGGTCGCATCGTGAACCGTAATAATCGGGTCCGCCGTAACCCCAGCTCCAGGCGCCCGTAAATAGCGTCAGGCTAAGCAAGTAGAACGCGTGCATTTTGTGGACAATCCTCAGTCCGACTATGTCTTAGCCTCGAAAAGGTTGCACTTTTTATATGACGACGACAACCTGGCGTGGACTTGCGCTACATGCCCTCATATCATAGCAATGTCTACGTGTCCGGAGCGCTGTTTCTGTAATTATTTCTATCAACGCTTCTAGCCAGACGTTAAGTTTTTTAAGTTTTTGTGTTATTTTTTATTACATAGTTTTTATTTTCTTGTTAGTAGCTTATGAAATAAGACGAGCTGTACTCATATCAGTGCTATTCGTGTTAAACGTAAACTTTGCGCCATGGGAAATTTTGTGAATTAATTTTGTTTGTTTTTGTCTAAAGAACATTTCGCAAATTACGAGTACGATAATGATTAATTAAGCAGGCACGCAGCGCATGACGATACTAAAGACAATTCGCCAAGGTCAGCAGATAGCCAAGAGGTGTGCGCACTCATTCAAAAGGTATTATCACAAAAGGTATTATTTTGATGATCCAATCGAATTAAAGCAAAAAGCTGAAAGCATTTGCAAAATATTTTTGAATTCAATTGAATTAGCTCAAGTTTCATATTTATTTATAGAAAGTATGTTAAATACTTGTGGAGCATACGTAGCATTGGGGCAGGTCTCCAGGTCGCATGGAGTCATGGGAAAGCTCACTTCATTCATTCACCACCAGCTGAAAAGTAAAATTCTTCTGTTGCCCTATGACCCAATGATTTCAGAGATCTACAATATAATCTCTATAAACTAGAAACCAAATAAGTTTTCAAAATATTTGTGATATTAAGTGTTAAAGAGATTACGAACAGCACGGTTGTGGTAGCTCTATGCAATAGCTCTATGCAATACTCAAGTGGAAAGTAAAAAAACTTCGTGTACTTTTGATGATAATGCAGTGTAATATGTGATCTATGATAACTGAAATACATCAATTTAAACTTAGAAGAACTTAAACGTAAAGAGTGTAATATCTATATATGTATCTATAGATCTAGGAATACTGATTAAGAAATGAATAAACCTGTTTCTGAAATACTCTTCATAATGACCCAATCAAACTGCTTCAGACATACATATAACAACTTAAGCAGGAAAGTAAACATATGCTGAAATAAATTTAGCTGATGAAACACTTTTCGTATTAAGTGTCACAGAAACTTGCTTAGCTATCAGAATGTTGTGCTATGCAAAGAATACAATATATAATACTACTGTATGATACAATTGAGGTAGGTCTATACTCAATGAGAAAGTCAAATGCTTTATGTAATTCGTTGGTTATTGGTTAAAAAAATCGAGCTTCTCTGGTTTACAATGGTAATACCATACAATCATACAGACCTTTTGGTGTAGATATCAAATATAATCAGATATATAGATATGCAAGTCATGTAAACAAAGTCTCATGATGATGATAGTATAGTTAAAGTTAGTCGACAAATACACTCTATAGGAGTATAAAAAACTTTGTGTGATACTTAAATAATCCAAGACGTGATCTAAACCTGTAAGAGGTACAGCTAAAAAGTTAAAAGTTTTTTGCAATACTTTCGATAAACCTTCAAACATTCACGATTTTGGAAACTCTCTGGTATCAAGTGTTACGTATCAAAAACTCATTTATATATAGATATGCAAGGCATGCAAAAAAAAAATCATATTACTGAGACAATATCGTTGAGGTAGGTCTCTAGCTATGCTCAATGCTCTATCAAGTATCAAAGAAGTTGCTTGTGTATGAAAAATGTTTTTATTTATTTATATATATAAATGGGTATACAAAAAGTAAGTCTTATTGATTAGAGTGGAGTCAAATTTCATTGAGTTGGGTTTATAGTTTCTAGTATGTTAAACATAATATGGAACATATGCTGAAGCGGATGCGTGGGAATGGGTCCTAACCGGAGCATTGTCGTAGCTGGGAGCATAACGCGATCCAGGTCCGGATCCATAGCCGGGAGCATATGCAGAGCCATAAGAATAGCTATATAAGTAGCTAACGGGTCTATAGTCAACAGATCTGTATGGGCTGCCGTAGGGCTTGGGTATGGGTTTGCTGGTGGTTGGGGTGTCATAGCTCGTTCCATTTCGTATCGAATTGTTGTAGAGGCATCCGGTGAACTTTAGCGGCTCCGATATGCCCCTATATTGGAGCTCCAACTGCGTCTCCTCAGCGCACGTCTTATTGCCAGTTGTTGGATTCGTTATCTGCGAGGCCATTGAGAGTCTAAAGACCCGGCCATTGGGCATTGTGAAGACCAGAGAAACCAAAGTGTTCTATTCGAAAGCAAATATATAGAGTAGAGATTGTCGAGTGTTGAATTTTATACCAGACACAAGTGCTGCTACGTGTAGAAGTTGCTGTAATGTTACACTGGGCATACTTACGGCATCCATCACGATGCTGGCGGGTGTGGGCGCTGCTGTGGATGTTGTCGTAGCTAGAGGTGTGCTCGACTGTAATATGGACTTGAATGCATTTGAAGCAGGCGTGGGCTGCGTTGTTACTATTGTGGGTGGTATTGTGGAAGGTGGGGTCGTTTCTACTGTTGTGGATGGTGTTGTCGTGGATGGTGTTGTTGTGGATGGTGTTGTTGTGGATTGTGTTGTTGCTAATGGTGTTGTTGTTGGTGGTGTTGTTGTTGTTAATGCTGTTGTTGTTGGTGGTGTTGTTGTTGGTGGTGTTGTTGTTGGTGGTGTTGTTGTTGGTGGTGTTGTTGTTGGTGGTGTTGTTGTTGGTGGTGTTGTTGTTGGTGGTGTTGTTGTCGGTGTTGTTGTGGATGATGTTGTGGATGGTGCTGCTGTGGATGATGTTGTGGATGGTGTTGTAGTTGACGCTACTATAGTGGGTGCTGCTGTGGATGCTGTTGTTGTTGTAGAACTTGTTGCTTCAGTTGTTGATTGCGTTGTGCTTGAAATAGCTGGTAAATTCGTTGTAGATGGTGCAATAAGAGATGCAGCGGGAACTGCATTTTGAATTGCTCTTGTAGTTGGCGTTGTGGACTCTGTTGTAGTCGATGCTACAGTTGTGGTCGATGTTGTTGTGGATGCCGGTGTAGTGGATGGTGTTGTTGTAGATGCTATTGTTGTAGATGCTGTGGTTGTAGATGGTGGTGTAGTAGAAGCTATTGTTGTGGATGTAGTAGATGTTGGTGTAGTGGATGGTGTTGTTGTGGCAGTTGTTGTTGTAGATGCCGTTGTAGTGGACACTGTTGTAGTAGATTCTGTTGCAGTGGATGGTGTTGTGGACGCTGTTGTTGTGCAGCCTGTTGTTGTGGATGTAACTATTGTAGATGCAGCTTTTATGCATCCTGCCTTAAGTTGCGTGCTTGGAGGCGAATGCTTTGGTGGACTTTGTGCCCCATATTTGCGCATATTTCTATAGTAAAATCCATTTGTGGGCGAATATACGTCCTGCGCCTTGTAGTAGAGGTAGGGATCAAATGATCTGGAGTAGCCTGGACTTGGCTCGCCGGATTCATATGAATAGGGCAAGTCATAGGCGTCGGCACTCACATAGGAGCTAGTCAGCGGCCGTGCATCATAGGGTGTGTAGTAGTCGAGCATCCTCGGCTGTGGCAGGCAATGTCTCATATCCGCTTCCACAAGAGCTGAAGAGTATTTCAGACTGAAGATCAGAGAGCATTGAGTTCAGCAGGAGCAGTAAACCTACCTCGTTGTCCAGCGAATAGCAGACGCACATTGTACGCATTCAGACAGCAAATGTTGTGAAACAAACGGTAGCAATAGCCATCCGTAGCGCACACAGCTCGTCCGCAGGCAGCATAGTCGACTCGTCCACCCAGTGCCTGCTGCTCGGGGTGAGCCTGATCCGCACAGCGCTGGGCCGCGGCCAAGCCGAGCAAACTCAATGCCAATGCAACGGAAGCAAGCTGTGTCCACATGTCGAAGGTCTGTGGGTCTGTACTTTATTCGCCCTGCACTCGCTTTTTTATACCTAAGAACGAAACCTAAGATGCAGAGCTGCTGCTGCCTCGCATCAATCTCCCTCTCTCTCTCCCTCTCACTCTGTCTTAGCAGTAGCAGACGTCGGCTTGTTATCATTTCGTTGTCTACGTGCCTGACCTGCGCTCAAGACGCCGAAGGCTGGCGCCAGCCACCGCATACTTTGTCTCGCAGAGCCTCTGGCTAGTGCCTAACTAAATTAATTAAGTAATCAATGCTAACTAATTCACTTAAATTGAGTTGCAATGCAATGCGTTTCTGCGGATGCAATTCAATTCGAAAAACTGCTTTGCACTGCTTGACTCGCTTGGCGCTGACGGCTGAGCAAGCAGTGCGGCAAGCAGTGTACAGCATCTCACATCTGCTGACGTCCGCAACGAGCGCTGCTTAAAGCGTAACTCAAGCCAATATAAAACGTATAACAGTTTTGCAAACTCCAAATAACTGCAGTATACCCTGTAAAACAGATGTGTGCTATAAGTTTCCATAGAGATTTCAAATCATTTTTAAAGAAAATGTAACAATTACTTTAAATTCAATCTTTAAATATTTATTTTCTTTTTGATATTTTACAAAAATGAAATCATCTCTTTTACATTATCTTTACTCCTTTTTGGGTCTTTTTCTTGCCTGCGTAATTACATTGAAATAGTTATTTGAAACTTTTTTGCGCTTAATTAACAACTATAAACAACAATTAAGTGTTCTAACTCACAATTTGGCAGGGCGAAAGTTCAAACAAAGATCAAGTTACCAAGTGCTGAGCCCACGCACAGTGGTCTCTGGCTTATGTGAAGCTTTTGAAAACATTAAATGTAGGGAATATGTAGTGTAATATTCATAGTCAGATGTGAATGTTTTGATCGAATTTAATATGTCTATAGGTCAGCTATTTATATAAGAGTATTTGATGGAGCGAAAGTTATCTTGAATTGATATGATAGTCTAAAAAATATTCAAAAATTGTATGTCTCCTGTTTTAAGACTTCGTTCAGTTTGGAGAATTATCTGCCTATTGTATACACTTTTACAAAAGTCTCTTATCTTGACTTCACAACTTCAATGATACATATATAAACTAGTTATAATATTTATATACATATATGATATATAATTAATAATCATAAAAGATCTTATGGAGGTTGCTTAGACTACTTTCAATATTTAAAAAAGCCAAAAAAAAAAAGAAAAAAAAAACATTTTTTAGAACTAAATAAAAGGAATAAATACTTAAATTATAATTAAATTTTATAAATATTTCTGCACTTCTGCATTATATATTTAATATAATGTTTTATTTATAGAAATTTATATTAATTACAATTTGAGTTTTGCTTTAACTTCTGAACTCTTTCGACTTTCGACCACTGTGCATCAGTTCGAACAGCCCTCGTATAACAGTTGGCACTGCTTGCTGGCCAACTTGTAGGATAAGCTGATAGGACTCCATGGCAGAGCGCTCAGCTTCGCGCCGGCATCATTTACCAACGCGAAGCCGTTGCGAACGGTTGTCGCAGCAGCAAAACTTTTCAAATAATTTTTGTTGTTTTTCATATTCAAATTCATTGCTTTTTTTTTTTTTTTTTTGTAAATTTTTTTGGCGCGAACTGAAGTGTAAGTGAATCGTGTGATTCATTGTATATATTAAAATAAACTATATTTATATATATATATATTTAATGATAGAGCGCAGTCGGCGAGTGTAAACAACAGTTCGTCTCTAGCACAGATGGCCCTGCTGCTCGCAGGTAAGTGTTTGCCGTGGATCCACGTATTTAGTTAGTGCGGAAGTGTTTTTGCCGCTATAAATAGTTCGAACGGCCGAAATCCTAGTAAATAAATCCGCTGGCATTGATTGCCGAGAAAGCAAGAAATAAATGAATAAATTTCCATGGATTCGCATGGCATGCTCAAGTGCAATATCCTCCTCATACGGAAAAAAAAAACGTTTGAAATTTCATGTCAATGCGTTTATGATTTATTCACGGCGACGTCCCCGTCCATAAATTCGCGCCTCTTCGTGTGGACAAATATAAAATGGAAAATGGAAAATGGACGGGGAGTGAAGAGGAGCGAAATCAAAAAATAACATTTCCTCAGCCTCTCGTTCCTCCTCCACGCCGGCGCTATTTGCAGAGCTCTTTTCGGAAAAATAGTCTCTGGCAAATCTATCGAACGTTGCGTATACGCCGCGTGTGCCCCTGCCGAAAGGCAAACATGTTTATTTAGTGCGAGACTTGCTGCGGCAAGCTGATTCGATTAGCTGCCTAACCGCTGCACAAATGCCAAACCAAACACAAAACGGCCAAAAGCCCGAGCAGCACTTAGCCGCCGAACCACCGAACCACCGAACAACTGAACCACTGAACCACCTCATTACGTCGCCTGCGGCAGAGAAAAAAACATCTCCTGGCGGTCACGTGGAGGCAAATTGAATGGCCGCCAGCGACGTTTGCTAATTGTATAACTTTCATTTTGTATTTAGTGGCAAAGAGAGAGAGAGAGAGAGAGGCTCGCTCCATAACCACCTGCCGTCACCTGTGCACATTCGCGGCACTGCAGCTGAATTCAATTTGCCTTTGTTCGGCGTCTTTGGCCATTTCTTTTCATTCATTGAGCGCTTTGTGTGACACTTTTCCTTGTTTCCTCTGTTTGTTGCATTGTGGTGCAGAGGGAAGGGGAACAGAAAAAAGAGTGAGAGAGAGGAGGAGAGAAAAAAAAACCGTTTCAACGCCTTTTTTCATTGGCCGTGATAAATGCCTCATTTTGCGCCTTGGGTCTCGATGTGAATGAACCCCAAATGGCAGCATTCCTCAACACGTTTCCGCATCTAGTATAGAATGCCTTTCAAAATTTATAGTAAAATAATATATGATTTAGGTTAGCCCATGAGAGGCAGCCTTTTAAGGCAGACTTTAAGTCAACTCGTTGAAAATGGATCGTATTATTAGAGAAAGCTCATATGTCTCGACTGTACAATTCACGCTGTGATAATATAACTTGAATAATAATGTTCATAAACTTATTGTTATTATAATTAGAGCTATCGTTGAGCACTCATTGGCATCAAAATTAGTATTAGTATTAGTATTAGCATTAGAATTGACATTATATTTTACATTAACATTACTTTTGCCATTAGAACTATCATTATCATTGGCATTAGAATTGTCATTGGTATTGGAACTTCAAATGACATTGGCATTGGCGTTAAAATTAGCATTAGTATTAACATTTAGTATAGGTATTAGCATTATCATTAATATATGCACAATCATTGGCACAGTCATTAGCATTGTCAATAGAATTAGCATTAGCACTGTCATTAATAACAAAATTCGCAGTTAACATTAGCATTGTCATATACATTAACATTAGCGTTAGTGTTGTCATTGGAATTAACATTAGCATTATTAACAATAGTATTGGTATAACAATGAACATTAGCGTTGTCATTAACATTAGCATTAGCTTTAGTGTTGGTATTAGTATTATCATTAGCTATGATATTTGTATTTGCATTGGCATACGCATTAGTATTACCTTAAGCATTGCCATTAGCACTAGCATTATCAATATCATTATTATTCTGAATACCACAATAATTTTAATTAGCATTGGCATTATCATTAGCATTGTTATATTGGCATTTACATTATCACTCTTTCTCATTTTAATTATAAGCATTAGCATTGGCATTAGGATTACCATTCTCGTATCATCATTATAATTTGAATCAGTCTTAGCATTAACATTAGTACTATCATTGGCATTATCACTCTTATATTATCAGTTATCACTCTTATATTATATTGTTGCATTATCCATTAGTCTTCATCACTGACACAGTATATTATAGTCGGCTACTTACAGCCATTTATCCTATAGGATATTCCATTGACAACAGCTCGAAGCGAGCTGTTTTCTTAGTTCCCCTTTCTATTTGCTTTTATGAACTTGCCACGCGTTATAATGGGACGCAGCGCTGCTTTGGCGATGCTCATTAGAATGCCATGTGTACAGCCTGCCCACACCCGACGCTCGCACACACACACACACACACACGCACACTGAAATAAACAGCCCGCAGTGCAAACATTTGCATATTTGACGAAAAAGAAAAGAAAAAAAAAACAAATGAGAGTTCTATATGAATGTTGGTCAAGCAACAAATTGTGGCCTGAGTAGGATTGAAAGGGCGCAGCGTAAAGGAGCATAAGCACTTAGTGCTTCCTATAGAATGTGAGAGGTTCAAAGTTCAGCTCGAATTTAAAAGAAAACGGAAAGAAGCAGGAATTTAAAGGTCATGTAAACATAACTCAAATTAGGTTAAGCTTAAGTGGGGTTAGCATCATCAGTCCGGCAACACCTCGGCAGACATCTGAAAGGTCAGAGATCTTCGCATAAATAGTTAGCTTGTTGCATCGCGTAGGCCGCCGCGCAATGCGTCCGTAATGAGGCAACGGGCAACACTCGAAGAAGCCGGAAGCCACGGCGCTGCAGGAGGAGCCGTTCCGTCCAACCTATGTCCTATGTCAATTTTGGTTGAAGTGCGGCCGCACCTCCAGCCCCAATGGCGCAGAGTTTGCTCATTTCTTTGCTCGAGTCGTGGCTGCCATTTAATGGCGTAATTTGTGGGCGTGCGGCCGTGTGGGCGGTGGAGCTTATGAATTTAGCTGCGACTCATCGCATTGCGTTGCCTGCAACTACGACTCGCTCGGCTTTTTATTGTTGCCGACTTTTGGGCGCTTATTAAATTTTTATACGTGCACAAACAAAAAACGTTACCAGAGATGGACACTAGATTGAATTTCATTTGCCACAAACGCCGTCGCCGTCGCCGTCGACTTCACCTCAATTTTCCAACACACACACACACACATATAAAGAGAGCTAGCCCCACATTAAGTATACAAATTTGGTAATTGTGCTCTTCATGTATATTTAATTTGTGTTTTCATTTTTTCTTCCTCTTGCTCTTCCTCTTCCTCTTGGCGGACTTGCAACTCACAATTATGCTGCCTGTCCCTCAGCTGCTGTCAACGCGCCCCACTTGCTGGGCTCCATTTTTGCTGCTCATTCAATTTGAATTCTGAATAGACTATTTCGAGACGTTTTAAGTAAAACTCCAGGGCTTCGGTTTTTATTACATTTTCTTTATTATTTTTATGTCATTTTTATTATGTATATTCGATGTGTAGTTATGTTGTGCATATTGCGATAACTAACTCCAGTTGCATCATATATAAAACTATCGAGTTTTGGATGAATTTTAAAGAAACTAATATTGACTTGAATTTGTGTTAAATACAATCAATGAATTATATATAGTAGAATAGTGCTGAGTTGAACACTCCATCTCCGACTCATTTAGAACTTCCATATCTAGTATAGCGTTATCTGTGTCTCGCTCTTTCTATCTCGCTCTCTCTCTCTCTCTGAATCTTGCTCGCTTTATCGCTCGTCTTCTGTCTTGTGTACCTTTCCCCTATACCACTCTAACTATCGCTCACTCACCTTCTCTCTCTTTCTCCCTCTTTTTAATATACTATAATTTTGTCTAACTAAGTCTCTGTCTTTCCCTTTCTGCCTATCTTTGTCTCTGTCTATCGATATCTATCCTCCCTCATTCACTCTCTCTCTCTCTCTCTCTCTCTCTCTGTCTCTCTGTCTCTTACT